>JAMKCH010053050.1:0-21357 GCA_023653785.1 Ophioderma brevispina
GCCTCCCTCCCTCGTCACTTTTCGAAGACCAGCAGGACGGGAATCTATTTTTTTAAGCGGCCTTATCATAGTTTACTAGCCAATTGCCAATGCAACTGTGCAAAAATCTTATAATTTTTGGAAAATTGGGGGGTGCTCTTTAAAATGTGCTGTTGTTGCTTTAAGGTAGTGGTATCGTCATTCAAAAGTAAAAATTACATTCAAATTTATGAAAATAATTACATGAGATACATACTGTGTGCACATTTTGTATAATACTACCAACCCCTTCAAAGGAATATCATCAGCTATATATGCTTAATTTTCTTGCCTTTTGCTCCTAACAAAATAACATACAATTCCTTGCTTTATTGGTAGTTTACCACAAGCAGTAGGAAATGAATACAAACAGCTTATTATGATGCGGTTTTCAAAGATGCATAGTGAAAATACTCGTGCTCTCCCGATTCCAGAAATATACAGCACTAGAGTTTGAAATTAAAAAATATGAGAGATACAAGGTGCAAATGGAACCGCATCCTAACAGTATAGTAAGTCTCATCTGGGGTACAAAATAACAATTTTGAGTGAAATCTCATTTTCAGAACAAAGCCAAAATTGCAAAGCTTATAAATCCACCAGCCTGTACGAGAGTCTAAAAATCCAACCTTGAATAGCTATATTTATATCCATTTTGAAAATATTTTGTGACATGAATTCTATTTGGAATTTTAAAAATATAAGAAGAGATGCATGATGGGAATGGTATTGCACCCTAATCGTATAGCAAGCCTAATGTAATATAATGATAGTTGAATTGACAGCGACAATTTTAACCAAGTTTGGAACTGGTCTTTTGCATGGCCTGTACATTTAAAATTCAGTTGCAATTATCCGAAAGTGATGGCTATCTTTTCATATTTATTTTGAGCTACTTCAAATAAGCAAATAGTACAAATCTATCTATTGTAGCACTTCCATAGAGTTCAGATGGTGAGTTCGCCTGCCAGCATATGTGAAACAACCTACATTGTTTACTGATCTATACCATTTCCACATTGTATCTCTTGTTATCCTCCTGGCTAGTTTTAGACATACCTAATTATTATCACTTTCCTTCTGTGTGTATGATGTCTTTTTGTTTAGATTTTTGTTAACTCTCCTTTGAAGTGTGGATTCAATATCAACCGAACTTGGTTATAGTAAAAGGCCGCCAAATACCCGAAGGTACCGAATTGCCTTCGGTACCTTCAAGTTTTCCTATTCTTAGCCTTATTCATTAACATGTAATTGCCTTGATGCCCTTTTATACAATTGAAAATTCCCTTAAAAATGGCTGCCCTATAAAAATCTTATTTTGCACCCTGGATAGTAATCTTTGGGTAGGGGGTGAGGTGTTTTCAGATATTTCAGGTCAAAGGTCATCCAGGGGTCAACAAATCATTTTGGTTTGTTAAAGTGTCTGCACTTAAGACAGACTTAGTATCAAGCAAAGTTGTCTGATGCTCACAATAGGTTGGTTTAGATGACATGTGAGGTGTGTAGTTGTACGCAAATTGTGATCTTATTTTGTTAAATTTTTTTCATGAATTCTACATTCCAGGTACAAGCATACATCTCCTGGATGACATCTAAACCAAAAATATTTGGTTAAGGGCCTGAGATGCGATGAATCAATTACTAGGGTGTTGTTGCATTTTGATCCCCTAAATTATGCTGCCAATTTAAAGCAATAATAGCACATTTTTTGAAGAGCACCCCCAATTTTCACAGTTTGAGATTTTTTGTGTTGGTAATTGTCAAGTAACACATACCTTTCAGAAATGTGTGTTTTTTCATAAAAAAGTGATTTTGTAACTTTAGAATTGGGATCCCCTATCCCTGATTGTAAATTAAATTGCGAGCCTGGAAAAACACAAAAAAAATTTATGGTCCGTCAGCAGAAATAATTGACTAACCTAATAAAGCCTCATGAAAATGACCCTCTCGCACTCCCTTCATACACGAGGAGAATCCAACAATACTTGACTTGCTGGAACAACTAATGCATGAGCATAGACCATTACATATATTCCCTGGCTATTGTTTTATATATATTGGAAGTACATTTCCACTTTATCCTCCAGCACGGAGCTGGTGTTTATTATGGAGATCCTCCTCCTCGATATACATCCACATTCTTACTACAAATATATTCTTTCTTTGCGACACAGAATTTAGAGCTTTACCATTCACAGGTATATTTTTGAGCCAATTAACTAATGCAACTGTGCAAAAATTTTTTTTATTAGAAATGTTGGTAATTGGGGGGGGGTGCTCTTCAAAAATTTGGTGTTATTGCTCCAATGATCAAGTGGTTAGCTCTGCTTCTTTAACAAATGTGGCTCGCTTCAAAAGAACAAGAATCTATTCCAGCCCTACCACCACAGACAATTCACAGAATGATATCACATCTGGGCCTATTTGTGATGGGTCCGTCCCCTACATAGACGTGACTCAATGCCTGATTAATTTTATTGCAGATTTCACATGCCCATTGATTCAGTGATGGAAATTGTGTTTTTTTTATTCCTGAAAGAGGACTATAAAATGCCATCTGTCAGTAGTGTCAGTAGTAAGAATGTTCATATAGAAATTAACTTAGCTTGCTTAATTCCTCCTCATTCTACAGAATTCCCTACTGAATTTTCTACACATTTTAATGCCCAACCAGCTTGTTAACGTTAAATATGGTCAGCTGTAGTCAACACTCATCTACTTAATTAACCATGCTCAAATCTTATTAATGACCAATGTCCTCCGAATTTATTCCTTCGTTTCATCATTCATTCCATTCATTCCATTCATTCATTCCAATTTTTAAGGTGTTCAAGGATTTTTATCATTTTTGTTTTTTCTAACGGGTCAAAAAAGGGAAATTTTGGCTGCTTTGGTCAAAGAAAAAGTTAAAAACTTTCTGCATATACATAGCTTTTTTTGTACTAAAGAAAAAAATGCATATCGCTTGCTAAAGGCTTTGAGCTATAGGAAGCTAAGATGAAATTGGTTTTTTTGGCTTCTCTTCTTTTTTTTGGCTTATTATAAAAAAATAGTGACTGTATTTTTCTGGGAAACGAGAGCAGAACGTATTTTCCACTAGCAATAGGAATACACAGAACAAGGTTCTTTTCTCTAACCCGTTCAAGGATTGCATATAATATGAATTGTTATCAATTACATACACAGCATCACAATCTCCATCTTGTTGGTCTGTAGACTTAGCAGTCTTATTAAATTGCTGTTTTGTACAAATTCCTGGTAAATCAATTGTGTACTCTATCCTACCAAAATGGGTCAGTATCATTTGACAGTTGATCAGTAATGGGTCTTTGAACTTTTCCCTTCAGAAGAAGGAATCTGCATAGCAAACTAGATTGATTTGATGCAGATCGCAACGAAAATACCACGAGCAGTTCTGCCGAAGCCAGGTGGGGGTGAAGGAAATCTGCATAAAATATCAGAACACTGAACTCTTTGATTCTCGATTGCTCTTTGTTTCAGGAAGCAATCTGCCAGGTGGTTAAAAACATGGAAGAATTAGGTGTTAAATGGGGCAATTTGCATTTGTTGCATTTTTATTTTGTCAGCTTGAGGTGATACTACCCAGATTCTGGGGGTGCAGCGGACAGACACATGTTTGAGACGGCTTTGGATTGGGTGCGCAGGACTGTCAAGGGTGGAACCAACTTGAAGAGCTGATTAAAAGAGGTAATTTATTAAATGTTTTAAAACAGTGGCTTGTAATCTGAAGCTAGTTGCTGTGACAGTAAATGATGTAACTATGTTTACCATGGCTTCATTGCCCATGAGTGGTTCCCAACATCAATGACTTCCAGTGGCGGGGATTCACCTTTGCGTCATTACTTCCCTACCAAAAATCTTAAGATTTCTGAGCTTTTGATCTTAATTCATATAGTGTTGAAATGATCTTTTGCAAGCAAGGATATAACAAAGGTAGAAGACATTTAGTTGTTTCTCTGAGAATCTGTCATGTAACCTTTTATAAACCATTGCTACCAAATAAGCCAGATTTAACAAAAAAAATGAAAATCTCTGACTCTGCACATTTTTCCAAGTTTACGATTGTTGTCATTTTATTAAGGTTTTTTTCAACAATAACAAAAAAAAGAACAATCAACCTCCCTTGAAAATTTATGTCTGTGAAATAGTTGTAATTGCCTTAAAGCCCAATCAGATCATTTTTTTTTCCAAATTCAAAATACCCATTTTTGTGTTCTTAAATTGCCTAGTTTTAGACCTATCACACCTTATATTAACTGTTCTTTTGAAAAGGCAACCTTAGCATCTTAAGCGGTCCTGAAAATGCCATTTCAACTGTTTTCTACAGCCTAAAAACTTGTGGGCAGTATATATGCATAATGTCAATGTAATATTCGTTCACCTCCAATCACATACATGTACACAAGCGACCACTATAAAAGTACAAAAAAGCTGCTTATGATCCTTAGGTGCCAGTAATTATCACAGTATATTTGGTGTAATTATTCCAGAAGTGTGAAAATCATGAAAAAATATTCAGATGTAACTGGCACAATGTCAGGCTATCTCAGAGCAACACTTTTTGCTCAGTCATTGTTATTACACATTCAATTCATTCCAAACTCAGTGATAAACACACAAGATATAAAATACGTACTGTTGGATTCAACTTACTTAAATGCAGTAAATACTTTGGTCACACACGGGTTTCCCAACCTGGTGAAAGGGCCTGTATTTTCGTTTTCTATAGAGATTTAGCCTTTTCTTCAACTTGGCCTGATGCTATTGGATATCTTAAACAATGATTACTATTACTTAAATTTAGTAGTTATGTTTTGGGAATATGACAATAAATAACATTAAATTTTACAAAAATATATATACTTCTACCTGAAACATATATACTTATTTCTGAATTAAGGAGTAAAATATAACTAAATTGAAAAAAATAAAAAACTTAAAAAAAGCAAAAAAGGCAAATTTTTTAAATGAGAAAATAAAATATAATATTCCTGACACATTTTGGAGTATTGATCTGTGCAAATTGGCTGTTAGATGACCCCATGCTCGTTCACGGTACCTGTCACTTAGTCCATTGCTATGATGGTTTCAAAAGGGGTCAATCTCTTCAGTCCGCATGAGAGGGTCCCACTCGCCATTTCTTGTGTGATATTAGCATGGGAATTAAGATTCATCAATGGGCTCTATGAATGGAGAACTACTCAATTTCTAAATTGAACACTCAAATCCACATTGTACATCTTTTGATATCTAGGTAAAGATTAAATGTGTACCTCAGACACAAGTATTGTGGTTTATGAATAATGGGCGATATGGACTGAAACATTATCAACAGCAAATAGTCGGGATAATTATACTATTGTTAAGGAAGAATACACGGTGCTATTCACCAATGAATGCAATCACATTAATTTATTCATTTTTTACTGCTTTTCACAGCAGCTGTGAGATGTGGGAATATGTTTATATTATTAAGTAGAAAGTAATTAAAATCATAAAAAATACTATGCAAATTAGTACTGGCAATTTAGACTGGTTTGAGATTTTAAGGTATACTCCAGGCCATTTGACCTTATTAATTGTTTCTGTGATTATTTTTTATCAATTTAGGAGTAGTATTAAAATTCTGACAATTGATACATAAAAATAGTTTGTTTTATTATGCCATTTCAACCTCTTGAGATACTGTGACCACCACATGTTGTGCATAAGCTGGCGTTAAATTCATACCCTACTTTCAATTTTCAAAGTGAAGAAAAGGCAGATCATTGCATTTTCGTTATAATTTGTTATTTGCGCCAGTATCTTCTCAATTTTGGAAAAAACCTGGAACCTTATCAGTTCTACTCTACCTCTTGAACATGAAGAGGCTGAAAAGAAACAGAAGTGCAGAAATAACAACAAATTATGCAATAAATATTACGTAGAAGGCATACAAAAGTCATGACTCATGTCAGAACACCCACCCCCCCCCCCCCCCCTCCCCCCCCCCCCCCCCCCCCCCCCCCCCCCCCACCCCCTATTGCCAAATTTCCATAGAGGTCTGTGGTAAATCTAAACTTTGGGAAGAAAAAAATAAAAAATATGTTGCTTGAAAAGAAATTAATTAAAATGTGTACAGCTAACAGTAGTGAAATAGACAATGCAAATCAGGTGTCAAAATGTATCACTCATTAATTATTGATTCAGTTTTGTTAAAGGAGACTTTCAAACAGCTGTGTGAAGGGTGTCAGGGATAACTTAAGTGGGATACAGTGATGACCTAAACTCAACGAAACGAAAATTCTAGCTCAAATTATGACGAAACTTTCCTCAACCCATGTGAAATTATAGAAAAAGTCGGGAGAATTTCCAGACTCCAAGGAGACAAACGTTCGGTAATCAACAGTTGCCTGAATTATGAGTGATGAATCTTGATTGGTTATTTAAGGTATTGAGTAAAATCATCTCTGGACTGGGGGACTTTTCCCAGGAAAGCTTTGGAGATAGTGGCAACAAGGCATGCAGACAGCTCCATGGTTCCGAGGGGGAAGTTCCCATTGAGTAGGTTGCCAACAAATGTCCGATCGCAGGCAAAACAATCGTAGGCAATAGAAAAGTAAAAAAAAAAAAGGCGATTTAACATAAATATCCCTCTTTTCACAATTTCCCTCAAAAATAATAAGAGGGGCACCTCAACCCTCCCCCAGACCCCCCTCCATGGCTATGCCACTGGTGGAAACCAAAGCATCTTACTGCATTGGTGATTTAAATACAAACATCAAAGCTTGATTCATCTGCTTGTGGCCATGGTAATTATCCATTACAAACCATTGAAACCTCGTCCATGACGCACTCTGCTCCCTTTTCATTATTTGACACAACCAACCACCCCCAGAGAGGAAAGACCAACAAGTGCCAGATAATATCTCATAATGACCACCAAAAATCACACTCAGCCCGTAGCAGAGTACACTGAATTTGAGAATAAAAAACAGGATTTGTTGTTTTGCCTATCTAATATGGTGTCATAAGCCCAATATTCTGAGTGTGTTACACACAGCTGTCTAACCACATGTAAATCAACTCTTATTTTTGAAAACAATTTTAAGCAGTGCAACACAATTTTGATAACTCTTTAAGAGGGACTTAATAAAATAACAAAAAATCATTGGTACGATTTTGCCATATCGGCCTAGATCACGATTGTATGTTTTTGCACCCTCTTAGCCCCATTCTCCATGGCGATTGTGAAAAACTAGATTTTTTTTAAAGAATGTAAACAGGCATGCATGAATTATGTTAAGTAAAAATTTGCAACAGAATGTAGCTTACAGTCAGGGAAGAAATAAGGCGACCACTTGCGCGTATGTCCGGTTTGTCAATCACCGCGGACTGATTGTTTGGATGTGTAGTATAATGGGCGGGGCATGTTTGAAGAAAATATGAATTCATAATGTCCAAAAAGTCCCTATTTGATCCAGGTTTTTCACTCCTGACCAATAATTCACGGAGTAAAAATGTCTGTTCCAATAACCTTAACCTTCCTTGTTAGTATTTACGGCCAACAGTTGTTCTACATTCGGCAACTACGTCAGACATGCAATTGGTCGCTTAATTCTGTCCCTGACTATAGTGAAATAATCCAATTTTGTCTAAACTGTGCCATTTTATATGTTATTTATTCTGGTTTTGTCATAAAAATGAGACTTTCAAGCAGCCTGTGCTGGCAGCTGCAATGGTATCCACTACCATGAAAAGATTGGCTTCTCCAATATCACATATATTGATAGGCAAATACAATCCTATCTGTTGTTTCTCATTCTAATTAGTCTATATTGTTTTATATGCACTATTAAGACAATGTGGTTCCTGTATTCAAAAATAAATAACCATAGGTGCATGCACTGCGGAACCATATATACGTGCACCGAACACGCAAGTCGGGTCAGGTTTTCTTTAGGGCCCTGCTACTGGTATCCTGGTAACCAGTACTACCTCTCCCAGGGCCGGGTTGTCCGCGGCTAAACCGTCACGCCATCGGGTTTCTAACAATATCCGATGAGGAGGGTAGCTGGTTACCCTGGTATCACTAAAAAAAATCTACCCTACATAGGCGTCAGCTCTGGAGACCTTAATGGCGGCCATCCAGCAAATTGATGTCAGGAAAGGCATACGGTAATTATCTTTTTGCTCCAACAAATCCACATACATCAGTATGCTGTGAATTTGATGTTAATCCGTCCCCCCATAAGCGGGGACAAAACCGGACTTTAAAATTTTGATTTGCACTACTATACTACTATAAACGCATGCAAGAAAATGCAACAAATATTGCTTTTATTAAAGAAACACTACCCGATCCTCAGCCTTGACTTTATAACTCGCCTCATCAAGACTTCTAAAAACCTTGTAGTTTTCGTACATATCAGGGAACAAAATCAATGGGAATTGCCTGTGGCTGTCTGCCGATTCTCGTAATCAAATTTTCACGTTCATTCATCACACTCCCGTGTTGGAGCCTTCCGCGGTTGGGATATTACAAGACCTTCGCCAACTAAGGGACATAACAACGGTCCATAATGCATTGGTCACACAGCAACCAGTACTACCATGTTCCGATCACGTGGCAGATGGGCATACCAGATATTATATCAAATAAGTTTTGCCGCGTATCCGTCCAATGGCCAGCGCTCTGTGGCATCACCAATTTGCTGAGTCACTGTCATGGACTGATCATATTTGGCCAAATATTTTGGCCAACTTTTTTCATTACGATGACATGCTAAGCATATGGCTTTTTACGGTTACTATTACAGTTGCGGCTATTGTTATAAAGCACGCACTGGCTGCTCACACTCACATTAAAATGGTGTGTTAGATTCAAATTAAATTTGTGAATTAAGGTGTGTTTGTGGTGGCCTTCTGTGAAATGCAGAAATTGGGTGGGCACTTTTTAAATAGCTGCTGACCAATGGCATTTTGTTCCCGACAGGGTTCTCAATTTTGGTTTGGTAGGGAATTCCTCCTGAGAATTTGTAGGTAGGACCATATCTATACTAATTTTTCCTCTGAAAATAGGACCCATAGCTATACCAATATGCAGATTTTGTGCCAAATTTAACACAAATTGACCATTTTTTTTTTAATTCTCAATTTTTTTTACCTTTTACAATCAAGATAATGTTTGGCTTCAGATTGAAGTACTTGAACTATTTTGTTGTTTCATTTTTTTGTTGATTCAACCGTATTCTTGAAAAAGGGTTATTTCCAAGATTTTAGAGTCGATTGTGATGTAGCCATTTTAAATGTATGAGTAAATGGAGGATTCACAAAATCAACCAACATTGTGAAAAAGTTGAGATTTTTATCGAGTGTCCTTGCTCATCTTGCTAATTCTTGATTTAAAAAATAATAGGTTTGAAACCCCAGCAGATAGGCAGACTAACAACACCTTTACTTTTCCACTTTTCCCCCTTGTCAATCTTGGCGAGTCATTCATCCTTTGAAATGTTAATCTCTCGCCCTTAGTTTAAATCACTGCCAATTCATAAGCCCCCTGATACATAAAGCAATTAGTAGGAAGTAAGATATTACTCTCAAAATGTATTGAAAGATGAATTTCCTAGGCTATAAACACTTAAAATGCTACTTCATTAAATGAGAGTTTTTGGGTGGGGGGGGGGAGGATATAAAGAGATTTTCACTTGGGGATATTGACTTGTACTCTCTGAGGAGAATTAAGATGGGTAAGGTTACTTTAGAAAGACAGATATTGGTTCAATTCAGGCCTTTGTATCTATTAGGAATCTTTCATTCAGTGTAAGAAGGTTTGTGGGGGGGAGAGACATCACCAGGAAGGCATAGAAGCAGAGAAGCAAGGATGTCATGATTCCTGATAAAGCAGTAGCTACTCTACTTCCTGAAATGCTTATTTTACACCAAATGTTTGACTGGTAGCCAAATGGTTCCTTTGAGAATTTCAAAAGACAGAAACAAAATATTTTTTATACTTGTTCTTTGGAAGAAAATGAGATGCCAAATAAGCATGGCTCCTAACCCTCCTTCCCAGGAGGAAGGTAAGGGGTAAAGGGATAGAAGCTAAAGAAGATTGCACATCTCAGGTGATTCGGACCCTCCCCCTCCCCCCCCACCCCCCCCCCCCCCCCCCCCCCCCCCCCCCCGGCGCCAAGTGCCATAAGCAGCAATGGCAAGCCACAAGGGTGGTCGCTGGCATACTCATCTTTCGTGCCAATATATTTGGTTTCGTACATGCAGGTTGTTGCATCTTGTTTGGACTTAGTGCGTTCTCTGCCCCGCCGCACGAGTCTTAGGTTGAATTTGGTCCTTACAGGGTTAATTACTAGCCCCATGGTCAGTGCACAATGTTATTGGCATTCTCCATGCATAATTGGCATAACTGGACTTTTAAGGTCAGAGGAAGCCATGGTGAAACCTACCGTTTTCAAAGTATCGGTACCCTTTGATTACAAATTTTTTGTGTTGTCATGACGATTTGGTGTCATTGTTGGGCTATCGGTATTCAGTATTTCTACCTCCACAGCATTGATGGTTTAATGTTTTAGGAAGGTAATGTTATACCTACAACTCCCAGTCCAATACTGCAAAAGTTATGAAATGACAATAAAAGTTTATTGTTGTTGTCAACATGAAGTTCCAATTAAATATTTTCACCATAAACCACCTTTTATGCCTAAGAAGCAGTTTAAACTACTCCTATCCATTAATAAATATTTGTCCCATTCCTAGATGTAATCAAGACATTACATAAAAGCCATTTTCTCTTGGGGCAGTAGATTGGCATCACAGAATCCAAAATATTGTGAAAAAGTGTATAAGAAATAAGGGTAAATTTTTCACATTGTCATTGGAGTATCAAATTTTACTATCAAACAAATCCAAACTTGTATGGTAAATATGGTATTACAACTAAAAGGTTAAAATAAGCCGGATCCAGATGCAAGGAAAGAGTTAAGTAAATAATGCAAACAAGGTCTTTGAGAAATTGAATCCAAATCCAATATTTGTCATTAAATCTTGTAGTGTAGTCCAATGGTACACATGTTACAAGCTTCAAACTTCCATAGGATGTGGTGAAGGAAAAGAGCACATGGATGTGAAATAGTTGCCAATCAGTACCAACTAAGTGTCTTTAAAAACATGATTGATCAAAGTTCATCTGAGCTTTGTGTCGAGATTTATGATGAAACATGTCATTTTTCAATTACATATGCCAAATAGTTGATAGTTTGAATGTGCCTGATATTATGTCGGTATTGAATTCCATGTTTTTGCTGGCATGATATACCCACACAGGAAATTATTGATGTTGCATGCTTGCAAGGAGAAAATATACATGCGTGCCATTTTATTTGGATATTGCGACTTCCATTCTGGATTAAACATTTTCACTATACTTCACCTGTGGACCCCAGTGACTAAGTCAAGCGATCACGCGCTTTTGCATGAAACAATTTCCTATTTATTATTTGTAATGGCGTCCATAAAGATCAGTAGAGTGTCTCCAGTTGGTTGTTTAGCTAATTGACTTAAAGTCACTGACCCATGATCATGCAGTTTCGTCCTTGCCGTCATTACCACTAATCTGTTTATCACAGTGTGCAGTCGATTATTAAGCTTGTTTTTTTTAGACAAAAGTAAAAAAAAACTCTATGATTAATTTTAATTTTAAATTTTTGAAGGTTTTATGACTCATTTTTGGCTCAGCATTTTAAGATGCAAATGCATAGGAGTTATGTATTTTTTCTTTTGGCTGAGATATTCAAATATCTTCCTGTTTTGACCTTTGTAACAGATTTCTGAACAACTGAATATTATTGGTGTGAACTAGAGCTTGTGTGAATGTGGGCATATATGCACGTATCTGTGCGCATGCGTGCTGGCATGTGTGTTGATTATTATAAAAAGTTGTTGAAACAAGCTCACTCTTCAGCCTTTCAGACTAACCTAATATTCAATATTTTGTGGTGGAAACCTTGCGAAAAATTTAATTTAGTTTGGTTTTCTGGAACAACAACTTGTAGAAAGACTAATCTCATTACTGCATTCTGGTCTTCAGTTAAAGCAACATTCGCACATTTTGAAGAGCGCTCCCAATTTCCAAAATTTTGATATTTTTGCAGAGTTATGTTGGGTAATTGCTACGAAACTAATACCTGCCAAACGAGAATGCTACCAAATGCGTATTTATCATAAAATAAGAAGCGAGTTTTTAATTAAAAATTGGGATCCCAGATTGGACTTAACTGCGGAGCTGGAAATGCTACGTTTATGTCCGTCCATGCGAACCTAGTGCCACCTCTATAGAAAATAACCTCTAACTTTACTTTCTGAACCAATAAAACAAACTAATGGATGAAGCCGTAGATATGTCCATGCGCTATTTTCCCGGCTATTTCACATTGGGAAGGCTGTTTCCAGCAGTGATTATTAATCGTAATCCCCTATAATTACTTATTCTATTACAAATTCCTGTCGTTGGTGACACATAACCGTTTCGAGCTTAACCATTCACAGGTGTAGTGTACTCGCCTGTTAACCATGCAGCCGGTAAGAATCTCTCAATTTTTGTACAAAATTGAGGACCTCTCAAAAAAATGTGCTAATATTGCTTTAAGGCTTAATTATTGCAGTTAATTTTGACCTCATAACAAATCTTCAGTGAAACCAATCCCGTGAAAGATAGCCTATCTCGCGACAATCAACACCTGTGACATAAAAGTCGGTTTGCCTTGCTATTGTATGGATATTGGGATAGTGGTTCCTAACCACGGCGTAATTTACTACTCTGATTACTTTTTTTTTGTCAGTAAAAAAGACTGTCCAAAAGAGTGGAAGCTCTCCCTAGGAAGCTGTGATTAGAGGCCGTGTAAGAGACAACGTAGTTCAAAGACACCTACTCATATAGACAAATCATCTTGTTGTTTTATGTCTTCTATGTTTTAGAGTTGCATCAATGTACTCAAATATCCTTAAAAGACACTCTGGCACATTTGAAAAATACTGTTGCCCTCTAATTTTTCAATCGATAATTTGCATATATACAAAAAGCCCTCACCCGAAATGATTAGACCAAATCGCTTCCTTAATGGGTAAACAGAACGATTTTATCATTTAAAAACGTCGCCCGCGACGTTAATTCATCAGACGCGAAAATGACGTTTAACACAGAGCACCATGCCGTATGCATTTTTTCCCACGCTATGCACATGTTTGATCGGTCGATACCTTGGTGGTTTAATATCAGTGAGTCCGATGTCAAAATCTATTCATGTAATATACACATTTGTTGATTAAAGTTTGGAAAACTTTAAAAGTTGGCCTACACATTGCCTGGATGTCTTTTAATCCTCATATCATGTCAAGGTCCCTATCTGTTTAGGGTATGTTTTTTTATGTGTAAAATATATCTCTGTTTCTCCAATGGCCTAGACTATCATTGAGCGCAAATTGAAGAAATTTCATATTTTTTGAAAATGTGCCATTGCCGCTTTAAAGGGACAAGGGCACATTTTGAAAAAATAACTGCAGGAGTTAAAAAAATATTTTTTGGCACATTGTAAAGCCTTCTTGCCATGTGTTTAACCCTTACCTGAAATGATTAATTCCAAATCGCCATTTATATTAACCATTATTTTATATATGAGTGGGTTTATTTAGTACACTTATGACACAATATTAAAAACAACAAGAAAATAAACATTGATTTCCTTTGCCGCACCCCATTTCAACCTGACCGTGACCCTTTTATAGAGAGGTGCCAATAGGAGATTTTTAATAGGAGCAAGGAGGGGGACAGAATGCCCCCCCCTTATAAAACTGAGTAACTTGGGAATGATATGCCACATCAGCCAGTTTTGGTCCCCGATAACGCTTAAACTCATGTGGCATGGCCTTTTCATTTATGAAATAAGATGACTCTTTAATTTCTCCGATTTTCATTTGAGGGGCACCTGCAACAAGGGGCTCATTACTTGGCATGTCTCTAAAAATAAGGAGCTCAATTTATTGTGCTTCAGAAAGACTGTTCAGGATAGCTGTAGGAGCGCTGGAGCAATTGAGCTCCTCATAAATGAAGGTCTCATGCAGATGTATTTAGGAACAGAATAAAGCTCCAGTGTACTGTAATATGGAATGAGAGCCTGTAAAATGTTTGCTCTGTTCAAGGTCTATTATTTGGAGAGCAAACCTGAAGAAATTTTATATTGGTTGAAAAAATTGAAAATGAGCGCATGTCACTGGAAAGGGCCAATTCTAGATCCCAGAAAATGATAAACATCACAAAATTTTCAGTGTCAAAGTTTCTGAAAACTCTCATACCATCGATATGCATTTGTAAGTGATTAATCATGCCTATAACTACTTCTGATTTCAAGCAGTTAAGTACAATTTTAATTAAATATTTGATCCCTTTATGAGTGCTTCATTAAAAGGTCAATAAACATAGAACTACAGACAGTTTGAACATAACAGTAAAGCAGATATTATTTGGTGTTCTCAGTAATAAAAAAAGATTCCCCTCGGCAGTGCTAAAAAATCATGAAAATTGATTTTACATGAAGCATTGCAGCACGACATCACCAGCAAACACTCGATTGTTGAAATATACACGATGTTGTTCCATCACACAATCCCCTGGAGCTCAATAGCTTTTACTTCACATCCCTAATGCATGGTTACTCACTCAGGCTCTCAATGTGTGACAAGGTGAGGAGATCTGTAGAGTTTATCAACTACATTAATAATTCAACCAGAAAACAGACAGGAGCACATGTAAATGGCAATGTCGTTGTCAGGTGTGCATGCAAGTATGCGCACATACATACACACCTACACACACATGGCACCGTCATCATCAGGTGACCATGCAAGCATGCGCATACATACACACCTACACATGTATGGTACCGTCATCATCAGATGTGCTTGCAAGCAGGGCGCAAATAAAATACACACCGACGCGAACATGCACACACACACTCACATGCCACTATACACACTGACACCCAATACATTGTATGTAATTGAAGTTAATGAATAAAACAGGGGTGGTGGAACCAAAAGTCATGGTAGGACATTAGCTCATACAATGTATCCAGCAGTAGAACACATTAAAGGCCAGACATGCGGAAATGTTATTTTTGCCATGAGGGTAATACTCAAAATGATGATATCACTACAATGTGAAATGGCCATTCAATTAATACCACTATAACAGGACAATTAATAATGGTAGTGCTAATAAATTATCGTGTTTGTATGATAACAATGTTAAGAAAATGATTTTAAATTGTTAACATTCAATTAATAGATAATTGCTTCTTAATGTTCAACATCTCATCCAACTTGTACATTTGGTTGTCGTTTGTGCTGCGTGCAACTTTTTCAACCATGATTTCCTGTGTTATCCTGCTAACTAATGACTCTTGCATGTAACCTAGCAAAAGGGTTATTCTCAGGCACCAATTCAAAGCAAAATTGACGCTCGCTAATGGAACTATTGATACAAATGAAGTTGGGTACATTATTACAACAACTCTCTAGGGTACAATGTTTTTCAGCATTTTATATGATGCAGATTTGCCAATAACTTCATTTTTAAGGCAATAAAATTTCATAGATTTAGAATAGTATTGATTAACTGGTTGGGAGTGGAAAAGTATTCTGGCCTGGACTTTGGAAATGCGTCTTCTGTGTTGTTTAAATTGAATTGGGAATAATATTTCTTACTGCTAAAAAGTTAGTTCAGCAAAAATTTGTGTAATTTGGAAAATTTCTTAAAGGAGACAACCGTACTAAGAATAACTTAAACAATATATGCTATAAAAGTAATATGAACACCTTTCGAGTGGATTCATGGAAAAAACGAATGCTACTAACATAAAAATGAAATTAAAAAACATTTTGTCTGACCTTGCGACTATTGAAAATTCGCGCTAGTGTATATGGGATAGGGCTATGTGTTTAAGCGATAATTGAGGCACAGTAGCGTCATACACCTTGCTCACGTGAAGCTTTCATAATGTGTATTTCCTATGCGTGTATGACGCAAACGTTGCCGAACCGTAATCGCATAACACGTTATACAATAGCGCGAAATTTAAATAGCGCCTGGTCAACTAGGTGGTTTTAATTCATTATGGTTAATATAATTCCGTTTTTTCGAGGAGAATCGACTGATATATGGGCAATAAGTATTTTATATAGTATATTGTTAATATTCTTCATTGTGCGGGTTCTCCTTTAATGTAGTAATTCGTAAAATTTCTATGAAGGCAGCTTTTATGAAATTGGAAAGACCTTTATGACAGCATGATTTATGTGTGTCCATCCCCGGTGGGGGGGGTTCTCACTTTTGGTGAGGGATGTACGGCCAGGGTTTTGAACCAATACCCCGAAAATATACCAAAAATGACAGATTTGCTAACCCGTCCTTATACCTGCTTTCGTGGAGGTTCTGGGGCAAAGCCCCAGAATCTGAGAGAAAAACTTAAAATGTATTTTGAGCCATTCTGGCAGCACTATTTTCACATTTGTGGTTGTAAACATTCTTCAAACCTGATTGAACATTGGAAAATCACTTGCAACAGAAATGCAACCCTTTCATATTCCAATTTGCAAGAAAAAGGGACCGTTCAATATGCCAAAGCGCTGAAAATGCAACCCTTCTCGGCCGCACATCCCTGTACCCCCCTTTTCCACTAAGAACCCCCCCCCCCCCCCGGGGTCCATCCATGTGTGTTGGTCAAAAAACTTTTATGCACTTTTGGTTAAAACCTCATTGTATCGATTGCTTTAGCAGGAAGACACATAGGGATTTGCACATGCATCACCCTCGGAACTTGAACTCTTAAATGAAATTTATTGAAAATCTTTCTGAGATCTATACTGCAATCTTAGAAATAATTGTTGGAACCCTTTGAATGACTTTTGGGAAAACTTCCCCCGTTTCCCCCAACCAATGTTGAATGGGGTATCGTCATCAGAAGTATTGCCAATTCCCTTTGTAGGCCCTTAAAGACTATCAGTGATTCGCCCAAAAGAGTAAAAATATTTGAAACATGCAGGAATAGCTTAAAAGTGAAGGATAAGTCTGTAGAAATATCATAAATTACATTTTCCAACTGAATAATTGTCAGAAAGGAAGAAAACGGCAGTGTTCAAAATATAAATCTCCATTCAATTACATGTTGTAGTAAGTGTCCGTACGGACAGTAATGACTAAAATATCCAATTTTGTCCTTATTAGGTTGCTTCTAGTCTATCATTTGCAAGGTATGTTCGGATACTTGTACTTGTTACAGACATGCAAAAATCTGATTTTTGATGATTTTTTCGATTTTCTGATTTAGCAAATCACTGATAGTGCCTTTAACTCTGGCACAGGTAAGCAAATGTAGCAAATTGTGGTGAGTTTTCCAACTAATTTTTCCAAGATTGTGGATTGGACAGATCCCAGATATTATTGGTGAGATCTTTTTATCAAAGTCAACTTTTTCTTATTTCTTAGCCTCAGACACTGCTCCTGACAGCCAACAACATCTTGAAGGGCGTAGAAGAAGTGGGTAAAGTCAACCAGGATCTTGTAGACAGCTTCAAGCTGGTCACCAAGAAGAATGGACAGACTCCTGAGAAGAAACACACGGCAAATGGCGGTGCTAACGGACACGCTAACGGAAACGGACATAAGCTTATCCTCTCACCAGAAGAAGAAAAAGGCGTGCATAGAAATCGCATCGAGAAATGGAAGATAATTGCATCGACTGATATGGCTGGTAAGCGTGTGGGTTGTACTAGATTAATAAGCTTGGTCATCCATGAATAATCAGTTTATCCAATGTTTAAGGTACTGTCAAAGTGTGTGTGATTTACTCTATTAAAACAGGGGTTGTCAAACCTGCGGCCCAAGGCCATCTGCGGCCCATAAGAGCTCTCATGCGGCCCGCGATAATCTGGTACTTCCAGAAAAATTAACATTGCATAAATCTTAAATAAACGATGTTAAAAAGATGGCCTTGGAATCTAGGTTCAACTGTCCTCAATTGAAACTGAACTTTTTAAAACACTGTTGGAAAATTCGTCCAATTTCATCAATCTAAACCAAAATTTTCTAAAAATTGTGTGGGAACATTAGTTGAATTTTCTCAAAATTTAAGCCAAAATTTTGAGGAATTGCTAAAAGTCAAACACCAAATGGAAAATTATGTTAAATATGACCCAAAATCTGCATCTTGAGTATTGCTATGATGGGTCCCTTTTTGCAAAATTAGTATAGATATGGGTCTACTGCCAGAATTTTGTAGGCACGTCATAAACAAAACTTGAGAGCTCTGATACTTGTTTGCGTGCCCGCAGGTTGTGGATTCAACCAATGCGGCCCTGCATCAAAAAGGTTGGACACCCCTGCTATAAATTATATATAACTACTTATCTGCCGTGCAATGCATTGCTAAACATTCCACTTCACGCATACTTTCATGTCGTACACACATTGCATGGAAGAGATGTTCTTGAATCAACTTCAGATGCGTCACCGCTTCGAACTTCGCTATTTTTTTATGGAGTGTTGTGTCAACGATGAGACTACTGTAAAAAGAACTGTTTATGGGACAAGTATAATATTAACATTTTCTTGAACATTATTTTACAGATAACAGATACGTGGCCGTTACTGTCCTTCACAAAAAACTGACTGTTTATGACGCTCTCTGAGAAGACGCCAAAACCACCCAAGAAGTCCCTGACTAAAGCTTTCTCTATATCCAGTGAGGGTTGGCCCACCCCCCTCTGGCTACAATGCAATCTCCCAGGTGTGCAGTCGGAGTGGCTGAGCTGAATGGTCGACTCATTGCTGCAGGTGAGTTCAAAAAGTCACTATGTAATTGTGATTGACATTTAAATATACTGGTGTTTTATTGCGAGTTGACAGTGACATTTGAAACTTAGCTTATGTAGTCCATGGCCTCAGCTGGATACAAGGGCCACCAGGAGCACAAAAGAAAGCAATAAGCCAATGTGAGAAGTGATGGTAACAGGATGGCTCTCTCGGACACGTTTAAGACGATGTCATGCATATTCATTTTAAGACTGTGGTGGTTCCTGTTGAACAAGGTCTAGAGGGTGACTTTAAAAACCACCTGTGTGTGTGTCTGTCGGTGTGAAAAAACAAAGGTTAAAATTTTAAACTCATTGACAACATTGTCAATTGGGTCGACTCTTGTTTAATAGAAGCCTGGGGAAAACCTATATGTTCATGAGGTCAAAGGTCTCTGAGGTCAACTTGCTTTTTGATCAAGAAAATTTGGCAGGGACATGGGTTATACTCTGCATGATGACTGATTGTAGAAGTTTTATTTACAAATTATTGGTGTGGGATTGTAGTATTCCTTGCAGGCGGTTTATGTTTCAAGATCTGTTTGATCTTGAGATGGGTTTTTTTTTGTCAAATTATTTTGACTTTTTGTTTTTATGAACAGAATGGACAGTGGACCCTTGAAGAAAAGTTAGGGGGAAAAATGTTGGCTTCACCGGACCAGTAAAAAAAGAAGCAGTGCCTAACTTTTTTGTGTGTTTTGGTCAGTATGGTCAAATATTGAGGATTGAATTATGCATTTGTGAGATTGTCAGAGATGAAAGAGAAAAAGCGTTCTCAAGTCAAACGATGAGAAAACACAGAACTTATCTGATGGGATCCAGGACAACAGCTCTCAAAAGTAAATGTTCCTCATATTATGATTGGCGATTCTGACATCACGCCTGCTAGAAAAAGGCTCGTAATTTAGGTGTTATATATTTTGGGAATCATCTCTATCTCTAAATGATCATAATTTCTAGATTGTACGTTATGACGTCTTTTCACATTGGTTAGTAGATAGAATAAGAAGATATCTGAGTCCTGGGCCTGAAACAGATCTGCACAGTTTGATATACCTTCCGGCTTGATATGGGCAACTCACTTTTGTTTGGCATTCTCAAATCAGATTGCCCGTCCTTCAGCGTATTCAAAATGCCGCTGCACGCTCGGTCACTTTAACTAAGAAGAGTCTAATATAACTCCTGTTTGAAAGGAGTGACAGTGGTTGCCGGTTGATTATAGAATTATGTACAAACTGCGGCTTATTGCTTTTAAGTCACTAAATGATCTTGCACCAGAATATATTATTTGTCTTCTCCAAACCATATAATCCCACTCGGACGCTCCGTTCCACAACATGTCTTTGCTTTGTGAACCGGGTTGGTGTAAACATCGTGGGCGGATAGAGCTTCTCTATTGCACTGTTCCACGTCTCTGAATGCTTGCCCATAGATGTTAGAACTATAGCCCATGTACTGACTCACGGTAAGGCTGTTTTGAAAAACTCATCTGATGAAAGGAAGAATTTGTAATGTGATTGTCCCAGCCGAACGAGTTCGGAACGGGGCCGGGACTATGAAATGAGCAGCGTCCGTACGTCCGTCCGTTTGTCTTCGTCCGTCTGTGACAAAATGATTAACCCATGTTGTTACCATGTATCTGGAGGTCCGTAAGGGGTGGACAATGATGTTACTTTGTGGAAGGAAGTGAGTTGATGAGTTTTCGACCCGATTAGATTGTGGCCGTGGGAAATTGCTAATTAAGTACTCATTGCATAATGTATGAGGAATTTCCTGGCAAGGCGTTAAAAGTTGACTGGAGTTGGTAAGGCGTAAACAGCAGCTAGGAGGCCAGCCCCATAATCCTTTGCGCGCGAACCATATTATCGAAGGGTAATGGCGTGATGACTACATTTCTTCTTGTCGCCGGAAGGGAACATCGGTCAAGTGTATACAACACAGAAATGCAGCCTATACGCAGAGTTACACGGTCCACGAACGGACACAAACTCAATGTTAAGCACTGAACATGAATTTGAACAATTGTCCAGTAAAAAAGAAAAATAAACATGCAATGATGCCAGTCAGATATTCTAGCCCGTTCCTACCCCGGACAAATCAATACAGCCTTGCCTAGGACTCACTCACTTCAGTCTCAACTTCAATCTAGACTAAGTACCGGTCCCCGGTTTCCTGACCAAGTTTGCCGCCTATTATGGTAAATCTTACCAAAACAAATGACCCAACAAACAGTTATACAAAAAGTAAAACTGCGGAGAAATATTACACGAAATGTGTAATTACTAGAAATTTATCTTTTTTAGAAGTGGGAATCCTGTTGTGAAAGCATTTACCAAAGTACGAGGGAAGTTAAAACACAGGCAGATACCGTTGGACGTAGTCATGTTAAATAGTCTCATATTACGCGTCGTTGGTTTAATCATG
>JAMKCH010053051.1:0-20279 GCA_023653785.1 Ophioderma brevispina
CAACGGAAAACTGGTGCATCCTGGCGGGAGTTGCTTCGCTGGACATCCATCGTGGTGTGGCGGGCATGCGGGGGGGCATGGCTGCCGGGTATCCGATGTGAAAGGAACCAATGTCTGGACAGGGACCAGGTGCAAGAGAGTTTCTGAAGCAAATCCAACCCTTGAAAACAGTCGCTAGGGTTTGAGGTGTCGGCTTGTGGAGAGGATTAGGCTTTTGGGTTTACAACCAAGCGGCGTCTTGTTGGTATTGAGCTTGGTGAGCGTCTTCCGCCTGGAGCTTGGGTCCTCGTGGGCTGAGTGGCGGTGTCTAGGCAGGTTGAAAACCAGGGTCGACCGATCTGGGTTTTCCTTGCGGAGTGGGGCTGCCTGCAAGTGGACCAGGACGCTACCTGATCATCTCTTGGTCTGCCCAATGGGGGGGTTTTTGCTGGAGGCACAATGCGGACTTGCAGAATTCAGTGAAGCAGCCATACATTGTACACACCTCTGGCTGGCTGAATCATTTGAGAACCACTGTTTGGACACGGTAAGAAGAACACGGCATCAGGTGTGTTACTAGAAGTGGTCGTGCTGGCTAGCACGCAAGCAGGCGTCACCCAACTCAGTTCCAAATACCATCTGCAACATCAGCAGTCGACCCTTTAATGTACTTGGAACAAGTTCAGATTATCGACCTGCTTTGTAGCACGCGAAGAGCCTTACAAGCATCCATCAACACACCACCAACCCCATTACCACAGACTTGTAGTGACAGAAAACCAGCTTGATTCACAATGGAAGAAAAACAAGGGTGTGATACAGAGTACTGATTCAAAACAACGCATGGTGATGTTATTAACTCCTAAAGTGGCAACTGCTGCCATAGGCGATCAGTTGCATCCAACGTAATCTTTGATGACACCAATGGTTTCCATCTTGCTTGTACTTGTGCATTCTCAGTAAACTCCCTTTGTCAACTCTTGATGGAGGGTACAAGCTACAGCCTCCATGATAGACATGGGGCAACTGCCAAGAAGCATGCAGGGGGGATGCGCCACGAGTGCTCACGTCATGTTTTGTCTGGGTGCATATACCGAAGGCTCCACATGGAGGATTGGCAAAACAAATGTAGTTAAAGTACTTTTGAAAGGTTTTAAAACGTGATACGCTGAACACTATTGTTGCCCAGATGGATGACGTCATTACAGACGCTACGGCATTTGGTGCAGTGGGCTATGGAAGCAAAGCCAAGGACAATTCCCGATGTGGATATGATACGTAATATCAGGGATAAAGGCCTTGTCACCAAACTACAGAAGCCTCACAGAGAATGTCAAGCAGCCATTGGCAAAGATATATCGCGAAAGCATTAAATGAAGACGCACCCCCTCAGTGGATCATTGCACCTATGGAGGCTCAAAAGACAAACCAAACAAGTTACCTTACACCAATGATAGTGCCAAGTGATCTTCTACCAGCACTTCCAGAATACAATCACGTGGATGTACAAGTGATCCTCCGTGATCTGCACCAAAATGCAGAATGTCTTCGGCCCAGCGGCTGCACTAATTTTTGGGGAGCTGCAATAGGATAGGAAATGTCCAAAAAAATAGATGGGAGAACTGGGCGCTGAGGAAAGCGGTGGATGGTTAATTAAAGAGGAAGAACATGAATAATTTGACAATTGAATTGGTTGTTCATCATTAAAATTGAGTATTCAGCCATAGATTTTAAGGACATTTTAAATTGAGTGAGGGGTTTTAGCATAATTCACTTATAAAGTTACGTTCACAAGTTCAACTTGAAACTCGACCTCACACACTATTTATTAACAGGCAAGGGGAAATCGTCTTCCTTGCTGCCTTGAATCACACACAAGATGAGTCAGGTTTTGAATACACCAGTGAGAACCAAACTTTGACATGACGGTACACTTATTGGCAACTGTACATGTCCTAAACATGGCTAAGGACAAGTGCCTCTTCGCAATTATAGTATGTCTCTAGGATCAATGTCATATGGGAGACTATAGATATTTCAGCAACCGTTTCTAAATTCTATATAAACGGAAGTTTTTCATGCAAGCGCTAAAGATGTAAATTATTCTTTGCCCCAAAACCTATTCAAAAACCACAAAAAAAAACAGTCTCATAGCTGCTCCGGAAATGGAGATATAACTTTTTGTATGTGTCGTGAAGCATTTTGGCAAAGCCATCTGGATGTCAAGTAAACGAGGATGTCAGATGTTAGATAATGAGAGAAAATATTTTTATGACCCTTTTAACCTACCCAAAGCACCAAGACGACCTTATAGGAGCCCAGGGAGTGAGATTATGGCCTCTATCTGTCATAGGCGGCCATCTGGCGGCCATCTTGGATATTTCAAAAAATGCTCAAGGGTGCTGGGGGGGGCCAGTGAGCATCATGACAGATCTTGAATCAGTAGATTGAAGAGAAAGAAACCATCAAAAAAACATGTGTGGACGCTACCTCCAGGTCTAACCCGAAGAAATGGGTTTGGGCAGTCTAGACTAATAAAAATTAATATGACATAAATCGATGATTTTTCAGCTGTTGATTGCCATGGAACCATATACAAAATCCGTTACCGTTAATCAGTTATATCCGTTCCATGTTTAGCCAAACAGTGGTTCCATAGCAACAAGATCAAAAATTAATACCATTTTCGAGGACTCGACACCAGGGGCTACAAGCTGAACAAACATGTCAAGTAATATTTGATAAAGTTGAAGCTGTTCTCTGCCGGTGTCTTTGAAGTTTAAAGAGCTTCAGTTGGCTTCAAAAGGGATTCCAATTGTGGTCTACAAGTGGGATATTGCGACAGACGGGACAGGACGGAATATGTGGATAGGTGTTACCAACTGGACTATAGGTTACACTGTAACGACAGTGGTTTTATAGTAATCTGAGCTAATCTCAGCAATGCACGTCTTGCATTATCCCTAGTCCGTAGAGGAAAATCTGACGTTACCGCAAAAAAGGGAGTAGCGTTATGTTTCTTTTAGATCTAGGGCAATTTCCCCCAAACAGGCAGCGGTCTGCCCGTGCTTTTTTCCACAGGCATTTAAATGAGGGAAGGGACGTTAAGGATCTGTATAGGTCGCTGGATACCCTTTACTTTTGATTCCTTCTAATGAGGTTCAGCAAAAAGCCCGGCAAAAGTTACCAGTCTTGGTCTGCACAAAGTCGCAGCTGACAAACAAATAACATTTCGTTCATTGCTTGTGTTATCTTCGTTTCATTTTCCAATAAAATGATGAATATAAGGTCAAGTTGTTGAACTCACAGCAGCAGTCGGGGAAGGGGGTATGAACGAGGACAGCTCAATTTAAATCGAGGTGGTAATCATATCTGTAATACCTTTTAAACTGCATTGGCAATAACAATAGCTCTGATTTCCAGATAAAAAGGCATCTGAAGTGCTTTTCTTTAAATACCGGACGGATTATGGAAATAAAGGAAACTGACTCCATAGTACCCCCTTTTATATTAAATGATACAAAAATTATTTTAATTTGGCCTTGTTTGATCAAAAACGGACTATAAAATTATAAATAAAAGCACATTAATAAATTTATGGCGCATGTAAATATATGAGAAGGAGGGGGTGGTATCATAGGAAGTTCTTGCCGAAAATGAATACGCGCCATTATTAATTTGGTGGATGGAGGTCAGTGTAGTATTATGACCGTATCACGGTCATGATATTCAGGAAAAAGAAAAGCAATGTATGACCTTTTATTACTTTAAAGAAAATGTGCACTTTTACGAAGGACATAACGTGTCGTAGTATTACAACTATTGATATTTGAATTATGAGGAAATACTTTATGGGTTCCACCCAGTGTTTACTCGGTGCACAGTTTTGCATCAGTGCTATGGCCTATCTGGGACATAGTCGCCGCATCAATAAGTATAAGTATTCTGAGGATAAATTTTTAAGTCTATTGACCATCATTTTTACCATGAATTTTTCAGGATCATTTGAAAAAACAATTTGGGTGTTACAATTACATTTTGTAACAAGGCGAGGAGTTATTTTTCCTTGTAAGCTCATTTCTCAGTCAAGATGGAATTACTGCCAGCATTTATTCAAACTTGAAAGGCATGCAGTCATCAGCTCACAGACCATTGCTATGGTATGTGCTAATCCGACTAATCCACCTTTCAATTATCAGATAAATATCTTACTACGAGCCTGAAAGTAAAAGGTCTGAATCATTGGAAAAAATACTAGGTACACATTTTTAACTCTGAAAGGGATGTCAAACACTTGAATTTTCCGTGGCAGGAATGCCACAAACTGCCACGAACACTTGTTGGGTGCTTCTGTTTTAACAAATGTAAAGCTCCAAATTGTTTTTTTTTAAATTAGTGAAGTTAATTTCAGTAAGGGTCTCCATTATTTTGTCTTAATAGTTTATGCTTTGTGTCATCAAATATGCAGCAAGAAACATTAAAAGGCTGACTCAGAGATTTCCCAAGGACGTTGCACCTCATTTCAAAGAAGAAATCGGGTTTTGTGCATCTTCTAAGATTGTCCATTATACTAAACACTGTGTTGAGACGCTAAGCTCAAACATCATTAGAAAATCAATCTTTGATATAGAATTCGGAGCCGGAATTTTGTTATACACTTATCTATGGGGCACTATTCTACATAAATAACTTGTTTACTTCTCAACACGGAGAAATTCGTTATCTCAAACTGGGAAAGGACAGTTTAGGTAACTATCTTGAGTTCTGGTTGATTTTTTACTTAATACACAAAAAAAAAAATAATGATATTGCAAAAAATCTTGAAGTCAGCCTTTAATGCGCTATGAACCCATAATACATTTCCTCTGCAATTTTCGCTATTTCTTACGTACATCGGCAAAAGTCACATACTAACAATATCTTAGAAAGGGATAGGTCAAGTTCGACTTAGTAGGAGATGAAAGGACTCTTGGTGCCTGGGGTTATCTGTCAAAGCACACGAATTATTCGGTTGATCACCGTAAATGCGGCACTGTCAGGTCAAAAAAGCCCCGGCTAGCTTCGTGACGTTTATATCTTAAATATTTCAATACAGGTAATGCGTATATGATATTATATCAAAATCCCGGTAGCTTAAATTTTTGTGGAGAGAAGCGCTGCTCAATTCCCTGTGAAAAAGCGCCTTTTTATTTGGCCTAGTTGGTATTTTAAAGTGGTTCACATAAGCCTGATAGTGACTTTTCAAATGCCATTAACAGAATATGAGGTAATTTTAAACATGAAACGAATAAAAGATTAAGTAGTAAATGACAATTTCCTTTATGAACAAACCTTTTAATAATACACTCTTAAAGATAATGACATTTTTTTAAAAGAAGATTGGATGAAAAATATTGAAACAAGAACGGCAAAAAATATGGACGATTCAATACATGTACAATAACTGGTCAAAACATTCCCAGCCCAAACAATATATTGTACATATTGATAAAAAATCTGCCCATTGAAAATATCACACATCGTAATATGGCGGAGAAATACGGATTTTCTTACATGGTTTCGACACAACCATCATGCCAGTGTGCAAATCATGACAGTAGACAGGTTTAGTTCAGAGGGTGTTTTAAATCGATCCCATGATGCATAGCAATGTGCCTATACTCTACTGTACTAAATACATGTCAATACTTAGGGATAGAAAGTGTTCCAAAAGTTCAAGAACGACAAGACATTCCATAATCATGCTAAACATTCCCTAAGTACTAACGCTTTGTGGGCTAAAATGAACGTTAAAGTCAGGGTTTTTATTTGGTAAGAATATAGGATTTTTATGGGATCACATGACACTATTGAGGTGAAATTTCCCAAAACTGGTGCATTGTGGGATTGACTCAAAACACCCTCTGGGTTTAGAATTTCAATGAGTGATTTGTTTTGTTCGAACCATCCATAATTGAAAGTATTCGACATTCAAAGTACAACCACACACCTCCTGCTTGACATGTCAACTTGCTACAGACAGGTAAACCCCACTCCTGCCACATATTCACTAGTATTTTATGTTACATAAAATATATATATTCTTTAAAATAAGGTTTTAGGCCACTCTCAGTTTTAACTTAAAAACAAAATGGCGACCAAACTACCAATTTTTTACAAAACCATTGGCTAACAATAACTAAATGCACACAAAAACTCGGAATTTAGTTTCTTTTATTTAACATGATTCAATCAAAATATCAGAAAACAGACAGTAACAATGGGAGGATGACCAAAGCAGAGCAGAGCTCGGAAAAGTATGGCCACCCTAATGTACGAAGGCATATGTCTTTGCAGCTATATAATAAGCTTTCAATACGTTGATCACAAAACCAAAATAATTTCAAATGGCCGCCACAAACGCTAAATATAAGTCAGCTAACCATGCGTTTATTATTTAGTATAATATTTGACGACCATTTTAGAATTATTTCGATCATTTCAAAGTGTCAATAGCAAAGACCAATATGTTTCTAAATTAAAGTCGAAAATTCAGAGTTTGTTGTGTGCATTTTACGACGCAAATATACAAATTTAGCCGATTTTTAGTCAGAATTGTTATTTTGGCCGCCATTTTGTTTTTAAGTCAAAATTCAGGGTGGCACAAAAGCTTATTTGAAATAGCACTAGAAGCACTAGCAAATATGTGGCAGGAAACTAGTTTAGTTATGACCTGGGATATACCTGGGATATACCTGTCTACTAGTGAATGCATCTTAAGTTGAAGGTGACGTCACTGCGACTTTATGTTGCGCACCCATGAATCGCGCGCGCTATGCAGAGCATGATACGCACGCGAATAAAGGCGGCACGATCGAGACGCTAGTGGGAATGCAAAGACGCATAATGACGTCACCTTCAACTTTAGATGAGACAAAGTATAGTGAATGCAAATCAACAGGAGGCACGCCAGGTGGAGAAGCTTACAGGAGCCAATTACAGCACAATTGCCCATTTGCGTGGCACGCTTATAGATCCTGTACATTCACCATGTGATTTCTGGTTACGACGATGGTCAGTAGGAAACTCCCATTTTCTGGTAATTTAAATGTTCAATAATCTTCCCAATTCGAAGTGCCGTTTGAATATGATGAACGTATTAAGACTATATAACGAAGCTGAAGGATTCCTGAAAATTGGCATCGGATCACACATTTGTTTTTTCTTGATACGGTATTTACGTGAAAGGCTTGCGAAATCGCTATAAATGTCAAACTATAGGAGGGTTCTAAAGGCTGATTTTAAACAAATAATACTCATACATAGCTTTTGATGTCATACATTTTCATCAATAAAAGACACCAAAATTCATTGACTAATATTTTTATTTTGACAAAAAAAGTAATGTACTACCGAGCGGATTTTGCGCGGGAATTCTATTTTTGCCTTATGCATTATGCATCTATGTTGAATCATAATGCTGTCCCCGAAAATTTGAGAGAGTTGTGAATAGTGGTCCTTTTTAGGTCGTCCGATAGGAAAGACCTTATGGCAGCATGATCCGTGTGTCGTCGTCGTCGTCTGCGTCGGCGGCGTCGTGACTTTTCTTGTGAACAAAATATCTGGAGATCTGTACGAGCTACAGGGCTGAAACTTGGTGGAAGGGTGCGGGGTTACAGATTCTCGAACTGATTAAATTTACAACAGTGTATATGCATTCTAAGTACCTAATTTGCATAATTAATTAGCATATTTGACCTATTTTCATGATTTTCATTGACACTTTTTTGTGAACACAGTATCTGGAGATCTGTAAGTCACACAGAGCTGAAACTTAGTGGAGGGGTGCGGGGTTACGGATTCTCAAACTGATTCGATTTACAACAGTATATATGCATTCTAAGTACCTAATTTGCATAATTAATTTGCATATTTGACCTATTTTCTTGATTTTCATTGACTCTTGTGAACACAATATCTGGCGATCTGTAAGTCGCACAGGGCTGAAACTTGGAGGATGACGAGGTACGGATTCTCGAACTGATCGATATACAAGAAAATTGTCCTGGTTATGGGACATTGTCATGGGGTATAAGACATTGTCCTGGTGGTATGGGACATTGTCCTGGGGATATGGGAAACATTGTCCTGGGATTGGGACAATGTCCTGGGTATGGGACATTGTCCTGGGTATAGGACATTGTCCTGTGTATGTGACATTGTCTTGGGGTGTTGGACATTGTTCTGGAGGTTATGGGACTTGCCGGAAGTATTCGAACAATGTCCGGGGGATGGGACATTGTCCTGGGTATGGGACTTGTCATGGGGTATGGGACATGTCTGGGGTATGGACATTGTACTGGGGATTGGGGAAATGTCCTGGAGGTATGGGGAATTTTCCTGGAGGTATGGGACATTGTCCTGGGATATTCGGACATTGTCCTGGGATAATGGGAATGTCCTGGAGGTATGGGACGTCGTCCGGGAGGTTATGGAATTTCCTGGGTATATGGACATTGTCTGGGGTATGGGACATGTCCTGGGATATGGGGACATTGTTCTGGAGTATGGAACATTGTCCTGGGGGGGTATGGGGACCCTTGTTTGGAGGTATGGGACATTTGCATGGAAGTATAGAACTTGTCCTGGGGTAGGAAATTGGCCTGGGTATGGGACAGTGTTCTTGGGGGTATTGGAAATTGTCCTGGGGATAGGGCATTGTCCTGGAGGTATGGCATGTGCTGGCGGGTATTGGGACATTGTCCTGGGATATGGGACGTTGTCCTGGGATATGGGACAGTGTTGGAGGTATGGGCCATCGTCCTGGAGGTATGGGAACATGCCTGGAGGTATGGGGACATGTTTGGGGTATGGGAAATTGGCCTGGGGAGGGGACATTTTCCTGGGTATGGGCCATTGGACTGGGTATGGGACATTGTCCCGCCGGGTATAAGACATTGTCGGGGGTATGGGACAATGTCCTGGGTATGAACATGTCCTGGAACGGGACATTTGTCTGGGGTATGCGACATGCCTGGGGATACGGGACATTGTCTTGGGGATATGAACATTGTCTGGGATAGGGACATTGTCCCGAGGTATGGGACATGTCCTGGAGGTATGGGACATTGTTTTGGTGAATGGGACATTGTCATTGGGGTAGGGACATTGTCTGGTATGGGCATGTCTGGGGTATGGGACATGTCCCGGGGGATAAGGACCTTGTATGGGTATGGGACAATGTCCTAGAGGACGGACATGTACTGGGGTTGGGAATTGTCCTGGGGTATGGGGACATTGTCCTGGAGGTTAGGGACATTGTCCTGGAGATGTATTGGAATATGTCCTGGAGTAGCTTGTGTGGTGTATGGGCACCTTGTCCTGGCGGGTCTGGCGACATTGTCCTGGGTAATGGGCCATTGTCCTGGGGTTATGAGGACATTGTCGGGGTTATAAGCCATGTCTGGGTATGGGACAATGTCCTGGGGTAGGGAACATTTGTCTGGGAACGGGCATTGTCCTGGGGTATGGGACATTGTCTGGGGATATGGGACATTGTTGGGATATGAAACCATTTGTCCTGGGGATTATGGACATTGGTGTCCGGAGGTTGGGACCTTGTTTTGGGGTAGGGACATGTCCTGGGGTAGGGACATTGTCCGGGTAATGGGCATTGTCTGGGGTATGGGACATTGTCCCGGGGTACTAAGCCATTGTCCTGGTTCTGGCTATGGGACAATGCTGGGGAACGGACATTGTCGGGGTATGGACATTGTGCCTTGGGGATAGGGTGCATTGTCTGGGATATGAAACATGTCTGGGATAGGGGGGACATTGTCCCGGATGGTAAGGGACATTGTGCTGGAGGTATGGGGACATTGTTCTGGGTATGGACATGCCCTGGGGATGTGATATTGTTCTGGGTTATATGGGACATTGTCCTGAAGTATGGAATTGTCCTGGGATATTGAGGACATGGTTCTGGAGGTATGGGACATTGAATGAGGTATGACATTGTGCTGGAAGTTATGGGGATCTATTGTCCTGGAGGTATGGGACATTGGCCTGGAGGTATGGGACATGGTCATGGGGAGGGGACCTTGTAATGGGGTTGGACATGTCCTGGGGATATGTGCCATGGTACTGGAGGTATGGGGGAATTGTCCTGGAGGGATGGGACATTGTACTGGGGTATGGGACAAGGACCTTGTTAACATGAATTATTTTTTATATTGTTTTATTTTGTTATTGCTGACTCAGAATACATTTTCAGGTTGAGCATGTAAACCAAAACTGAAATTGTGCATCTTCAGAAATGATTCGAGAACCATCACATACATCGGACGACCTATTTGGGACCGCCGTCCCTATTTTTATTTAGGAAATGACTTTGCGTTTAAAATTTAAATTGAGTGTTGTAGTGGTGCTGGTGATGTCCACGTGACGAATAGCTTTGAATATTACCTGTTATCTTTTATTTCAATGGAAAGATGTTTGTTGTTGTTCTTTATATGAATTATATTTTACAAGATGCTGCATTCACCTCTTGTCACCATGCACATCTTCTAAGGCGCACCACTCCTAGACATCCTATATTTTGAACGCATTGTCCAGAATTGGCCGATCTAAGGTTTCCTTGCAGAAGTGGGGCTACCTGGAAGTTGTGGAACAGCACCACAGACAATGGAACATCTCTTGGCCTGCCCACTGCTGGAGCAACAATGCACAAACAAGGACCTTGCGGAATTCAGTGAAGCAGCCAGACGTTGTACTCATCTCTGGCTGGATCATATTTGAGAACCACAGTGTTTGGACACGATAAGAAGAACGCATTGTTATAGAAAGTTTCCCCTTTAATTTAAAAAATGATCTTTGTACGATTTTAGCCGCCCGCAGGGTAAAAAGGGTTATTAAAAAGTTATTGCTGTTCAAGGTGTTCAGGTGAATGAACAGAAATACTTCTGTGAACTAACAACGTAAACCATGCATGAGTCTCTTAACGAATATACAAACCAATGACAGACCAATGGCCACTCAATATGCAAAATTCGAACAAAATCTTCCCTTTAAAGGCTGACTCAGAGATTTCGAAATATAATTTTTTGGTGTAGTAATTAAAAATAGACATAGTTACCTAAAATGCTTAATTCCAAAGTTAGATAGGAATCGAATTCTTCGTTTACATGCAGTAAACATTTATGCACAGTATAACAGTGCCATAGGATACCGTGTATAACAAAATTTCCGGATCCGGAATTTTATAACAAAGTTATGATTTTCTATATGAAAGACTTTGATTTGAGCTTAGTTATTTCACACAGTGATTAGTATATGGACAAGCATTATGTATATGCAAAAAACACGATTTGTATGAAAAGTAAGTGCGCCCTCATCGGGAAATCTCTGAGTCGGCCTTTAAGTCGTCTGCTTCCATATTGCCACATATGAGTTACTTTGACCGAATAACTTCACAAATAACTTCACAATCTGTCAGCAGAACCATTCGTCCAAGACTCATACAGAGTGTACACAAATTGACCGCAAATGACCCCGTGTGACATTTGATTGGACTCGCACTCTTGTATGCATTGAATCAATAACTTCATACTCGGGAAGCAGAACTAATGGCGCAAGAACCAATTCGCAAGCAGCGATGGCAGATGCGATCCGGAGAACGCTGTATTTTTGAAAATTAAAGACACTATTAGTGATTCACCCGAAAGAGTCAAAATATTGGAAATTTGCAGGATGAGCTTATAATTGAAGAATAAGTCTGTAGAATTCTCATAAGTTATTTTTTCCACCTGAAGAGTTGACAGAAAAGTGAAGAAAACGGCAGTGATCAACTGAAGATATGACTCTCCATATAGTTACGTGTTGTAGTATAAGTGTCCGTACGGACAGTAAAAACTATCCGTTTTTATCCTTGTTAGGTTGTTTCTGGAATTTTCATTTGCAGGATATGTTAGGTGACTTGTACTTGTTACAGAAATGGCAAAAAACTAGGCTGCTTTTAAAATAAGTCCTTGCTTGTCCTTCCGTGCAATCAATACTGATATTCACCGGAGATGACGTTACACCTAAATTTGTAAATGCTTCTTAAAGAAAACACGATCCGTTTTAATTTGTTCCTTAGTTATACAATGTATGCATACAAGAGATCTTTGACTCAACATTTTTAGAATACATCATATTTCGAGAGAGAAATATCTCAATGGGCCACGTATGCATTGAACAAATGTAATTTACTTCATAAAATCGTTGCAATGTTATTGGATTTGTAATAAGAATTATCGTTGTTACTATAGCAACCAGATTTTAGAGTTCTGTACTAAAAATGTGCTTCAACATTGATGTATTGCTCAAAATCTAAATTATGAAATGATGTCCATTCCAAATACAATTGAATCAAATTTCGAAGTTTAACTTAATGAAGTGCATGACGTTGATTAAGGTAATGTGGTCCACTGGAATGAGTCTCTGGTGGCCTAGCGGGAGAGTTACATTTGTGCTTGTCTCTTTGTTTATCTCATTATGATGAGAAGAGGAAGGAAGATCTGGCCTGAGAAATAGAAATCGACCCTTGGCGATAAATTATGTAAGGCCTTAATCATTTCAAGAAAAACTAAGTAATTCCACAATATCATATTTTCAAGTCATCGATGACTTGCTCAACAATCCGTTAGAGGATACCATGTGCCGTTCACCTGTCGTGTCCGCAACTCAGTGTTAACACAGGAACACAGCTCCATTATATATGGCCCCATGAAATACTATCATTGCAGGGTGTTCTGCCAAATGTCTCAGAACAGCGCCTGTAATGCTTTTTAAAATTCGCAATCAAATCCATTTCTTTGGTTTTTCTGATGATTTTAGGGTTTTTTTAATGCCGTATTTCTCATTTCAACTTAAAAAACGCATATACTCGTACAATACAATACAATTCAGTGAGTGTCTCACGTTCGTTCTATCTGGAGCAAAGCGTTGAAAATATTGAACAGACAATCAGATCTGAGGAGTCCATGTCAAGTGATGGTACAACGGTATTCTGCAAGATTAGCCGGCACTCTCAGAAAAAAAGTACAACTTAAGAAGGTGCAACTTAGGACTCTTTTTGTTCCGTATGTAGAACTCCAACGTTCTATACAGAACTTTCCTAGGCTTATAATACCACTGACCTCTACACATGGATAGCCTGCCGCACCGTTGAATAGTTGCCTATTGAAACCACAGGAAGTTGCATTTTGCCCTTCTTAATATGGCTTCACTTTATTGTCCAAGTTAAAGGAATTTTTGTATAATAGTACATCTGTGTGGAATATGTGCATCAGCAGGTGTATGCATTATTTTCCGCCATATTGAGAATGGCAAAAAGCAACTTCCTGTTGTTTCGACCGGCGCCTCATACCCGATATCCATGTGTAGAGGTCAGTGGCTTATACAGCAGGGCATATTCGTGATAAATTGTGGGCAATTGTGCATTTGATGATAAATCTCTGAAATTTGGTACAGAGTTAGGGCACGCCAAAAGAAGTTTTTTGCTATTATGAATAATTTGAGACATTTCTTACCAAAGTATCTAGTTTTAGCATTTCCAGAACTCCAAAACCATAGGTCTTACCATACATATTTTGAGTCCTATACCAGATAAACAATTCTATACGCGTTTTAACGAGATTGAAGTAAATTTAAGTCCCCATGTAATCTTTTATTTTTCCCCGCACCGGTAAACATGGGAAATCTGCAATGCCCCTATAACCAAAAATCTTTCTTTGGACGTGCCCTATAACTTTGTGCCAAATTTCAGATATTTATCTTGCACAAATCCGCTGGGATAATAGGACCCTTTTGGTGTTGCCATATATTGTCATTGTGTAACGTTAAGAAATGTGAAAAGCAGTGTGAACCTTTTTGGTTCTAAATAATTTTCTTGGCTAAAACCTTTCTTTATATTCACAAAGAACTTTTAAATTTTTATTAAGAGTTCTTTAAGTTCTTCTCTTCTTCTTTGCGTATCCACAAGTCATTGGTAATTGGTAAATAGCCATTTTCTTGCCTAAAGCATCTTTTATTCTCCACGGGGTTCTTTTCGTCAGATAAACGTTCATGTGACCATACAGTTGAGTATGGACACAATTTTTTGCTGGAAATGATAGATTAGGGTGTGTAAAATAAGAATCTGCCGGGTGCTACCTGGGCGTCCTTGAGCATTTTGAGAAAACCAAGAAGTCGTCGCCATAAATGATAATTATCTATTCTACCCTATATTATCAAACTATGGAGTTACTAAATATACTCTAGGATCCAATGAACACGTGTATGGCACTTGTAACATTAAGTCATACTTCAAAATCAAAATGAAAGCGAAATCCAATAATTTTAAAATATGCTCTATAACAGCAAATACCTGCGATAAAAATAGACGTGAAGTATTTAATTTATGTTGTTAGACACAAGAATTTCTGATACTTTTAAAATTGTAACATTGAGTCAATCAATATGGCAGCCAAAAACGTGAACATCTTCAAAAAAATACTTGACACAAATTTATAAGTATTACAGCCTTCAAATCAAAATCAATGTGTCAATGACATTAGAAATGTACCTTTGATCCTAACCAATGTACAACATACATTTCGATTTATTTTAAATGCGCCAAAATCAAAATAAAACTAATATGGTGCAAAGTTGTCAAAATAGCATAGGAATTACATTTTTTTCACATATATTGCACTCAATTTATAATTTGACCCATTTCTATTTATCGGGATTACCTGGTATCGCTTGGTTATGATCATAGGTACATTTCTAATTGTTTTATTACACAATACTTTATACTTGAAGGTAATATTTAGATATTTGTGTATTTTTTGAAGATATTCACGTTTTTGGCTGCCATATTGATTGACTTCATGTTATAACTTTAAAAGTATCAGAAATATATTTATTGTGTCTAACAACCTAATCTAAGTACTTCATGTTTATTTTTATCGCAGGTATTATGCTGTTATAGGGCATATTTTAAAATTATTAGATTTGGCTTCCATTTTGAATTTGGAGTAGACCCAAGGTACAAGTGCCTGCACTTGTTCATTTGGGTCCTATAGTATATCTGTTAACTCCATATTTTGATAATGTAAGGTTGAATTGATAATATCATTATGGCGACGCATCTTGGATTTCGCAAATGTCAAGGTGCCGAGGTGGCACCCGGCAGATTCTTATGCTATACACCCTATAATCTTTATTGTTCAGCCAAAAAAAAATTGTTGTCCTGTACCTCAACTTACGGTCAGGCCATAACTTGGACCTATCTCTCCCGGCTATTTTGAAGAACAAAAAATATTCTTAATCAAAAAAAAAGGTTTCGTTCGAACTTTTCATGGAATATGTTAGCGAAAAGCTTTGATCAAAAATAAACTATGCATTATGGATATTTTAAACAACAATATATGTTCTTGTGATTATAATGTACATAGAACATATGAAGTCCCTAAGGCCACAGATATAATTCTTTGTGGAACAAAAAAAATATAGTAAACTAATCTATTCAAAGATTCGAAGTCAAACCAATTTCGCGGGTAATGGACAGAGCCAAATTTGTGGTATGCTAAAGTAGATCAGACATATTATAATATGTGGAAAATATCCAAAAATGTTGTTATGATAGGCATAATGATAGAGGTGCTCCATCCTGAAAATTTGAAACAACAGGTGTAAGAAATGCGTGTGATACAACAAAGGTACTGTTGATGGGGAAATATCCACAAAGTATTGTTTATGACATGCATAATGATAGGGTGTTCCAGTCTGGAAATGAAACAAAATGGCAAAATGAAAGGTGTAAAATAACAAAGGTACTGTGATGTGGAAATATTCCACAATTGTGTTTGACAGTATAATGTATCGTGGTGTTCCATTGAAAAGGAAAACAAATGTGCAACTTGAAAGGTGTGATAACACAGGTTACTGGTTGATGTGGAAATATCACAAAGTGTTGTTATGAAATGGCCATAATGATTGAGTGGGCTCCATCTGAATGAAAAGTAACAAACGTGCCCCAATTGAAAGGTGTACTAACAAGGTACTGGTGATGTGGAAATATCCACAAAGTGTTGTTATGACATGCATAATGCTAGATGGTGTTCCATCTGTAAATGTAACAAACTGTGCAATTGAAATGTGTAATAACAAAGGCAATGGTGTGTGGAAAACCACAACGTGTTGTTATGACATGCATAATGATAGAGGTGTTCCATCTGTAAATGTAAACAAACGTGCAATATTGAAATGTGTGATAACAAAGGCACCTGGTGATGATGTTGGAAATATCCACAACAAAGTGTGTTATGACATGCATAATGATAGAGGTGTTCCATCTGAATTGAATGAAACAAAATGTGCAATTGAAAGTGTGATAACAAAGGTACTGTTGAAACAATCGACCCGTAGTGATAATGTCGAACATGTTGATAATACTCCTGAGTATGACATGAGCGAAGACAAATGTGCTTTCAGCTGATTTACATGACCTTCAGGACAGGTTAATCAGGATGAGATTTATAAACATGTTATGGGACTATCCTCCCACTCAGCCATAAATAGTGTGTTTTAGACCCTTGGCCGATTGTGGCTCTTCAAGAGTCCCTACCTGTCACGCTGCAACAATCACCAGACATTGTCAAGAATCGATAGTTACGACAGTTTTACCGAATTTGCTCCGTGAAGTGTAGTGCTGCCACCCCCCCCCACACCCCTTCTAAAAAGAAGATTGATCCAAATGAATATAAGAATTACCGTACGGTATCAAACATATCATACTTGTCGAAAATAATTGAAAAAGTTGTTGCTGCACAAATCAACGACCAATGAGCAAAAATAATCTCAACGAAACAGTTTTTTCAGTCAGCCTACAGAGCTTACCACAGCACGAAGAAGGGCCCCCCCCTTCTACGCGTTAAAGAACGAAATTATGCTGGAATTGGATAAAAACCGCGCTGTGCTCTTGGTACTCTTAGACTTATCGGCGGCCGTTCGTACCATAAGTCCATGCCGTCCCTGTTCGATCGCCAGCAACATTCTTTCAACATATATGGTTACAGTTCTTAAAATGGATCCGCCTTATTCTCATCAAACCCCCCGGTCTTTTAGGGTGTATGTTGACAATTGTTTCTCTGACTACCAGAGATTGACTTTGGTATGCCACAAGGCTCGGGTAGTGTCAGCCGATGTTTTTCACTACTACATGCACCCAATTGGTCAAATTCTCAGGAAACACGATGTTTGTTATCCCATACGCAGGACGACACACAGATTTTATGTGTCGTTCGATCCACGCAATCTGGTGAGGCAGAAATGCTTTATAAGCTTTCTGGTTTGCTGAGGAACTGAAGACCATGGATGACTATAATATAAACTGCAACTCAACAGCCAAAAGACTGAATTCTTTGTCGCGGAACAATAAATACACTGAAAAACTTCATTTGCCACCAACTCAAACTCAAAATGGTGATATTGAAGTTGAACCATCTAACTCTTTCAAGAACCTAGGAGTTTTCTTCGATCCCACGAATGTCATGAAAAACCACATTCAGTCCGTTTGTCGGTAGTACTTTCATATGAGAAACATCTACCGTATTCGACGGTTCATCGATTGTCAACACTTGTAAAACATTACCCGTTGCTGGTCATTTCTAGCCCTAGACTATGCCAATTATTACCTGTCTGGTTTATAAATTAAAAATAATCAACCGCATCCAACATCTGCAGAACAGAGCGGAACGTCTGATCTTCAACGCTGGAGTGATGAGAGCGCAAAAGCCCAATCTAAAGATCTACAATGGTTGCCGGTGAGAAAGGATTTGTTTAAGCCATGGTCCTGGTGCATAAGGGTTATCTCCGAGAAAGCGACATCTTACCTCAGGAACTGCCTCAACTTCTATGCCCCCGGCAAGCCTGGATTGCGATCTGCCTCTTGACACCAACGTCTTTCAGTACCTCGCACACGCTTGATAACAGCTGGTGATTATAAAGCATTCACAGTATGCACCTCGCGAATGGAACAGGCTCCCAACCAACATCAGGATCTGCTTCTTCAACTACTGCTCTCAGAAAGAAACGCAAAACCCCACTACTTCCCGAATTAATTATTTTCTCCCGCTGAGCACACATATGTGCTTTAAATAACGGTGTTTTATATGCTGTAGTAATAGGCTCTGTAGATTTTAAGTTTTTAATTGTATATGTTTCTTTTATTGATGCGCTCTGGTATTTTTTGTGGAGAGCTTAATAAGGTCCAGTAATTAAGAAATATTATAATATTGGTTATGTCTATATAAGGAAAGGTCTATTTTGGGGGCACCCATATACCGTGTCTTTATGTAGCGATTTCCTAAAGGTTTAAATTTAGTATTTGCTCTATAGTTAAATTAAAAATTCTCCATTTAAGTACCAAGAAATAATTCTCAGCTTAATCCTTTCCATGGTGATATTTTTTGAATGAAGCTTTTACTTAGTACAAAAATCAGGATTTTCAGATTTGTAGTGGACAAACAAATGTTATTGAAATCTCTATTTAGACCTCTAAACTGCGCCGGTTTAAATTTTAAATACATGATTTTCAGCATTAAATGTATAATCCCCAATTGTGATAACTATATCCTAACTATCTGAGCGTTGTGTAAGTGGTTGTTGCGGTTTGAACCCTACATATTTATCACATTTACAATGAATCAATACATAGTCTGCGAACCTTAAAATCGTTTGCTGTTTGATTACAACTTATTGAACGCCTCGAGCTGACTGACCTCACCCGGACCTCACCTTAGTTGTTCTAATCGTGCACAAACATGCATCAAATGACTTAACAGCGTTCAATTGAATGCATTAAAGAATACTTAAATCTCTGAGGATTTGAAAACGCATTACCCAATCCTAAACATCTTAATATTATTGGTCCGGGTAAACTTTCAATTAACATCTCGTTCCAAAATAACAGGATGTCTAGGAGTGCTGTGGCTCATAAGATATACATAGTGAAAGAAGGAATGCAGCACTTGTATATAAATTTCATAAAAAAGTAGGCAATCACCATCTTTCCAATCAAAATAAAAGATAACGGGGATCATGTTGCAGCTATTAAAGGCAATACAGTGAATTGACCTTGACACCTGAAATAGCCGCCATTTTGCATTTAAAGGTCAAGACTAACATTTGAACTAATAAAAATTGCAAAATTGAATTGTCTACACGAAAACATATAATTAGACACTTACATCTTAAAAAAATTCGACATTAATTAGCATTTGACCTTGACTAAAAGTGCTTGACCTTTGGACATTTTGGCCATACGGTCCTCATTGAAGTCGGATCTATAACAACTATACATTTTATATTCCTATGATGAAGGCGAGTAATTTTAACATGCATTTATTCAGTTTGCGACAGTTTCCGCATTTTTACCAACCGTGGTTAACCTTTGTTTGCCCCTTCCCAAAATGTGCCGGAACATTGACGCAAGCCCAAGTCAAAACTTTCCAAAACATCGATCAGGGAACCCCAAGACGCCTTCAAATCTTTGTCTTCCAGAGTTTTGTCACGGTATCTCCAAGGCTGGTCTTCTACTCTAAAAAAACAACCAGCTATTATTGCAAATTTCAAATTTTTTACTCTTTCCGGGTGAATCAACGATATGTCTTTAATCACGCTACATCACGAGCACCACTTCACCACTCACACGCTTGAACACATGTCAAATATGCCACCAAATGAGCCACTGAAGTACTTTCAAGAAACTTCGTGCAACGAGAGATTTTGGGGCACCCATACTTTGCTTCATATATAGTGATTCATATTGATAAGCCATCAGTATATAGAATTTCTGCTTGTCCTTGGCTATAGAATGCATGAAGGTAAAACAAAGGGGATTTTCACATTGCTTAATTTCCATATAAAATATAGGCTGAATTGAATTTGCTTCTAAGGTAAATTAGAAATTTCACAATTCGTGAATACTTCAAGAATAGGTATTGCAAGACGTGTCACGTGCCAAGTATCTCAACATATTAAATGTTGGCACAGCCGACCAGGGATGTATAGTGAATGGGAGAACATACCCCGTGTAATGCTGTCGGATGAGGCCAGGTGGGATCGTGCGGCAGTCAGTTAGATCGCTCACATGTCAGGCGGGGGAGTAGACTTTTTAGGGACCCCTGTTTAGTGAAATCTCTCGTTGCACCTTTAACAATTTGCTTTTCATGATTAAAATCGGGCTTTCAACTTGAAAAGTACAGTCAACTTCACTGGTATCAAGTCAGCCTATC
>JAMKCH010053052.1:0-10353 GCA_023653785.1 Ophioderma brevispina
GGTCTGAACATATGGGTTGAATAAAGTTTTTTAAAAACTTTTGATAACAATTTTTCTCACTGATCAGTAAGAAAATCAAAGAAGTTGAATCATTTCAATTAAGTTTTCTTAGGTTTGGATTTGTTTTCTTTTTCTTTTTTTCGAGTATAATACGACTCATCCACCAGACTTGTGGACTATGGACACTGAATGCCAACCTAACAATCCTTCAGTAGTGGTTGGAGAAAGAAAAATCAAGAAGACAAAAATGGCGACCACAATACAGCCCAAAGTACGAGCACCAATCCACCTCTCCACCAGATGTGTACAAACCGTGGAGCAAATCGACCACAACACGGGACACGGGCATAGGACTGAGGATGGAAAAGATGGGGATTGCCAGATCGGAAACCCACCCCTCAAAAAGTAAACACCCCGTTAAGGAGGGGAAGATGCCAGGTGAAGGATGTGACAAGAGCAGCAGGCTCACCCAACAACCCAGTGGAACTCACCAATGGGGACAGAGGGGATGTTACTCTCGGTTGGGTGGTGGTTGCATTGTTTACTTGCAACAGTGTGATTTCACCAGTAATAGCGCTCATCTGCGGCATCAGCATATGCGGAATGCACATAGGAGTAGGTTTAATATTAACTAAGACAGCTAACAGCTGTGCAGATATCTTAGCCAGCGAGGTTGTATGTGAATCCACTGCCATTAACAGCAGTAAAAGTTGGAGCTCTTAAAATCTGCAGAAAGGGGGCATGCATCATGATATGGCTAAGATTCTGTTGACTTTGAAAAAGACACTAGCTCTGTTTGATTTCAAGTTCTAAGGGTGGAGGATCCCGGCGAAGTTAGGTCCGCCACCGTACAAAAGACCCGCGGACTGGAAATTACTAGGCTTACGCACACAAATAAAGGCGGCACACTCGCGGAAAACGCTAGGAGTGAAATGTTTTTTTTTACAGAAGTCGCGTCATTGACATCACCCTTCGAACTCGGAGAGCGAACAAAACTTACGTACTCGGTGCAATCTATAGTATACACATAACCAAAATAATGCTTTGAGGCACAGCACATCCAGTCTGTTTGTGCCCTTCTTCAAATTCATTTATGCTGTTTAGTTAGAACAGAAAAGGAATGAACAGATATTGTTGTAACATATGTATTTCATGGTTTCCATAATTGGGATGTCACAGAATACACATTGAATAGACTACATGAAAATAACGTATTCCTACATTCTTTCACATTCAACAGTAGGAGGGGTAATAAAACCAGTAACTTGTAGGTGCCAAGTTAATTTGACTTGCATGTGACATTGCTGCTATATGTGGTGGATGCTCACAAAGGTTTTTCAAACGTGAATAACAGCCACTGGCAAATGTTATAGTTTAGGAAAATAACTGAAATAGTCAATGTGTGCCAATAGGCGAACAGTTTGTACCCAGTTATTTGAAATGTGAATGGAATTCAATGCTCATTCAAATGGTAAAATGAGAAATAAGAAGGGCTTGGGGGCTTGCGGTTGGGTAAACTTCATCATGGACAGGGGGGTTCCAAAAGTGACCCTATATGAGCCCACATTATAAGGAATGGGGCCCATGCAAGACTGTGGAAATCCAAGATATACAGAAGTTAATAAAATAATACCCCATATGAGGAGCCATTTTTCTCTGCTTCTGGAAAAACCCCTAACATAATTATAAATTAAAACTTTACTGACTCCAAAGCAAATGTTTCATCATGAGTTAATGTGATGTTAAACCCTAAAAATCCGGGGCCGAGTCCATTGTACCAAAAAAAAAGTACAAAACATACCATTGACTACATGTACAAAATTTAAAAAAAGAAAAAACCTAAAAAATTAAAAAAAAAAAAAAAAAATCGCAAAATTAATGGTTTTTGCCATTTTTTCAGCAAAGGTTGGCATTTTTTTGCCATGACGTGTGTCAAAGTGTGCGCACACATGCTATTACTACAAATAAATCAAATAAGATAAAACATAGGTGTAACTGTATCCTTAGCACAAAAAACTGGATTTGCTGTTCTGTGTAATTTCACTGGGAAATGGCTTCGTCGCACGCAGTGCGCGATACGTAATGCGCCGTCATAAACCCTAGCTCCGATTTTGTGCGAAATGGTCGTAAATAAAGAAGAAAGTCATGAAGTTTTCACGTGAAAAAAAACAAATGAGTTGAGAGACGACAAAAAATGTCGCGGGGGGGGGGGCGGATTGATAATATGGTTGAATTACGGGTTAGAACAAAACCAATTAAAAATAGATGTGTCTCTACAAATGAGCAAGGGTAACCAGATGAGGCAATCAAGTCAATGGAGTGGATTTGAGGGGTGACCCAAACATACCCCACCTGGCCACTGTTTTATAAACATATCAAGGCGTGGTATAGAGCATTCTGAAGTTTAAATTTTTGATTTGAAAAGTGATATTTTTATCAATTAATGATACTCTCCACATTGCAATATAGGGCATGGCAGGATGGAATAAAATGTAAATCCTTTTCACTTTAAGGTATAAAGATCCTAACAAAATTTTTTTTTCCTTAAGAAAAAAAATTCCCAAATTTTCTGTTTTGGTCCGTTTTTAGTAATTCACCCATGAAAAATCCAAAAATGCTAATTACCAATTTTTAATGTTTGTTTCCTTAGCAATGCTTTTTAAGACCATTAGTTAGGATATTGTGCCAAAACTTACAGAAATAAAAAAAATGGAAACACTTTGTTCTATACAGACCAGGGAACAGGCAAAGACAACCTCTTTTACATAGGGGATTAGGGAAAGTAATGTAATGGCGGCAAGAACACTGGTGATGTTATTGAAAACCTATTTTTGCCTATTTCCCATTTTCATTTTTGGACCAAAGGGTCATTTTGATGCACAAATATCTCCAGTTTGTTTCTTCAATAATAATGCCATTCAAGAGGTGTTCATTAGATGATACTGCCTGTACTGACGTTTTTTATTTTTTTAAAAGTCTACCACGATTTGGAGTTATTGAGCATTAAAAATATTAAGAGCTGTGAAACATTCACTGTAATTTTTCATTATTTAATTTAATCAAAACCTTTTCATAAATTGAAAAAATAAAATCGTAAGTACAAGGCAATGTGTAAAATCATAAATACAAAGTTTTATGTTGTCGGGTACACGTTGGCACAAGAACGCATCAAATTTCTTCAAAAAAAACCATGTGGCGGCCATATGGATGTATCATTTGCATAATTTATTCAGATAAGGGTGGCATTGCCACATAATGCCACCATTCTACTTCTATTATGTATGGGAACCAGACATGAAAAATGTTTAAATTAAGACGATTAGTTTGATTAGGAATCTTTCTCCTTAAAAAGTTCAGGTACAGGTATGGATCAAGCCAGGGTCTTCTAAGATTGGGGACAGGCGAGGCCTCAGCAGGACTCTGCATGCCAATGAGCTAATTCTGGAGGTGTAGAGATCTTCAAATTCACCATCACTTAGCGACCTGTATTTTTTTATATAGATAAAAAATTGAAGCTCTAAACCAATTTATTAATGTAAAACTTTCACCTGACAGCATTAAAGAGACACTGGCACATTGAAAATAGTGCAACCACTGATATTTCAAAATTGATAACTTTTGCATGGTTATTAAGCTTTATACAGTAGCCTTCACCTGATTATAAGCCCATATCAGCAAGCTTATGGGTAAATTAGGGTAAAACGAACGGAGTTTTTTTAGAGGCGGGAATATGGCGTTTTGGAAACACAAGAAAACTCCGACAGATCACGCCAGAGTGATTTTCACGGCATGAACTTGTTTGACCTGTTGGTGACTTTGTGTGTTTATAATATCAATGAGACGAGTCATGATATTCATGTAATAGAACATTGTTGATGAACGGTAAAAAAACAGAGCATTTGTTGATTAAACTTAATTAGCCTACAAATTACCTGAATGTCTTTAGCCTCTTATTAATGGCCCTATCTGCTTTTGGGTATGTTATTTTTATGTGTAAAATATATCTGTATTCTTCCAATGGCCTAGACTATCATTTGCGAGCAAATTGGAGAAATTTCATATATTCTGAAAATGTGCCAGTGCCGCTTCAACGTTGCCATTGGAAGAATAGTGTCAACCTTTACTATGATCTTAAAATAATCTACCAGAGTTTTGGAAATTGTTACTAAATTTTAGCATTTAAGCTTAATGCAGTCAGATAATAGTCTTGTCACATCATTCAGGCTTAATTTGGTCACATAGACAACAGTCCTGTCACATTTTGTTTCAGGTGTTTTCACTCCCTTTCTTCCAGGAGACCGTCCACATAAGTGTCACATCTGCGGCTTTGCCTTCTCCCAGCGGGTTTTTTTTTTTTTTTTTTTTAAGTTAACAGTTTTCTTTTGTACTTGTTTGTCCAATACACTTTCGAAATGTTCTCTGTAGGTGGTCTACATTTTTACAACCGATCAAGTGCAATTAATTAATACATATTCTCAAAAAAATCTTCCCCCTGTCACTTAAAGCTTAATGGGGTCAGATAATACTAGCTTGTCACATCATTTAGGTTGAAATTGGTCACATAGACAACAGTCCTGTCACATTTTGTTTCAGGTGTTTTCACTCCCTTTCTTCCAGGAGACCGTCCACATAAGTGTCACATCTGCGGCTTTGCCTTCTCCCAGCGGGGAAACCTCACACGCCACATCAAAACGCACTCAGATGAGCGCCCTCACAGGTGTCCACTGTGCTCATACAGGGCTCGCAGGCGAGATGCCCTGGTGTCGCACTTACAGACACACAAGCACAATCGTAACCATATCTGTATTTGGTGTGGGTCAGCCTACAAGCAAAGAGTCACTCTCAGGGAGCATCTTAAAAAGTGTGCATTTAGAAAAACAGGTTAGTGGCTTTAAAGGTGCAACGAGAGATTTCACAAAACAGGTGTCCCTAAAAAATGTGAAAATTCTGATTTTTGCACGGGTCTAAAGCTTTCTATCAAAAATATCCCCATCTGAAAGGATTACGTTGAGAACTGTTTCATCGGTACAAAAATTGTACAATTTTTAATTTCCTATAGGAGCAAATACGAAATTCAGCCTATGTTTTCTAGTGAAATATAAGCATATAAAATCACCTATGTTTTCATCTTAAGTTATTTCTGTAGCCAAATAAAAGGTAGGGGATCTATTGCGTGTCAAATCTATATGAAAGCACTACAAAGCACAGAAAATATGGATGACTTGAAATCTCTCATTGCACCTTTAATTCAGATGTCTTAGAACAACCTACAGTTCCCGCAAGTAAATCATGGCCAGTGTGGAACACTTGATACACACATATCAACACAGTAATGTATGGGCATATTTATGCAGCTCTGTAAATGCGACGCAAGCACGTACACTGTGTCTTACGCTGAACGCTTAAGGTGTGTTCATACTTCATCGGCAGACGTCTACCGACGCTAGTCTTTAGAATATGCTTTGCGCACCAGATGCATGAAACATACACATTGCGTGAAAAGCATGTTCGAGAGGCTAGCTTCGGCAGACATCTGCCGATGAAGTATGAACCCACCATTAATGTATGCGACAGGTATCTAATACACTGGTCACAATTCTTCTGCAGAAACTAATTTTTTTAGCAATTGTATTTTGTATGAATTAGTGATGTTTCATTTTGCCAATTTTAAATGCTTTATTTCAAATTTGCTTATAGAGATGTTTTTTATTGATTTATATCTTTTAAAAAAAAATTTTTGATGCCAAATAAGGTGGATTCTAGCTCTTATTACAACATTTCTAACTCAAAATACATTTTGGCTAGAGTTTTTACTAGCAAATTTAAGTAAGACTAAACACTAAATAATTATTTCAATATAGATAGACCACAATATATTTCTTACCTTGTCTTTGGGCTAGAAATGCCATGAAATGAAAACAAAAGGCGATTTTCATTTGCTAAAGTTTCATATAAAACAGGCTGAATTTTGTATTTGCTTCTATATGAAATTAGAAGTTTCACCATTGTTTGTACTTACAGGTCCCACAAAATGCAAATAAAAATTGATGTGGTTTGTGTCCCGTCTACAGGATGGACTAGAAAGCATTCAATATTCAAGTTGGTGATGACATCATTTATGGTGCCATTGATTGAATCAGAGAGAATAGAACATCCAGGTTGACTGGTCTGAATCTATTCATGGCACTGACTAATAATCAATATTTTCACAAAATTCATGCACTGGGTAGTGTCTTCGTTTTGTTTTGGTGCCCGGTTTTTGCATGGAATGTCCCATAAAGATGTGGAGTAGGTTTATCAACTCATTTCCCTGGACCCTTTAAGAAATATTTCTCAGCTTAATCCTTTCACGTGGTGACAATGGGGTGACAAAAAAATCAAAATTTTCACATTTGTTAGGGACACCTTTTATGTGAATCTCTCGTTGCACCTTTCAATTGCAGATTTGTGAAATTTTTGTTAGATGAGGTCAAGGCCATTCAGGGTCACTTAGGGTCATATCTTGTGCATGTGGCATCACTATTTGGTAAAATGTATGCTTTCAATTGGAGGGATGTGTTATCCAAATTTTATACGCTTAACAATGTAGTGGCGTAGGATACATATTAAGTGAACTTATTCTATTATTTCAAATAATTTCGTACTTTAATGTTTGATGATATCGATATTTAATTATCGTATGTGAACTTGTATATCTTTGTTTTATTTTAACAAATATGGTGCTTTTGTCACTAAATCGTAATAATTCACATCAAGAGGCACATGTCACACTTTCTTTTTTGTAGCATTGATAGGTCACTGTTCACAACAGTGAACGGATTAATGTTATGAATGGCAAATTCAATAGTGGGTGAAGCCATGCAAACAATTTCAGCCTCGATCCATGCCGCGTAAAAGCTGTATTGATTTTCCTGGATAAAGCATACAGCTTCTCGAATGAATAGAATCTTCGAAAACTTTTAATGAAGCGACACAATTAAAAATCAAGACTATAACTTTTTCTCGTGTTGACTCCTTGTGAAACATTAATATTGAAAGCCCTTTTTAAAAAAAGTTGGGTTTTCTTAGAAATCAATCTATTTTGACATTGAACAGGGATGAGAGCAGACCAATAACAATGATAATAAAACCAGTATCTTTTGACAGCTATTTGGCACATACCATAGTATATGATCCCCTCTGGGTTATTTTGATACATCCAAGTGAAGCTTACAGTGTCTATTTTTATTTGGGTTTTGATTCAAATCCATTGATGCATAATGTAGATAATGTCAATTAACATTATCTTAGTATTCACCAGTCGGTCATGTTAACAGTGAAAGTACAGTTTTCAAAGGACAGAAAGAAGTTACATATTGTGTAAACTGGGCTATGCCATTTGAATCCATACTCCCTCTGCAGAATATTTTAATAATATCGTCCACAGGGAGTATGAATTTCAGTTGCAACAGCCCATTAGATAATTTCATATAAAACATACCTCGCTCTGTGGAAGATTTTATGAAGTATCTTTCAATTAAAGGTGTCTGATAGGCTGTTCACACAGGAATTCGTACTGGAGGTGGCACTCATTCATAATGGACGGACAGTAATTTGGCGTCTCAAGCACTGCCAATTTAAAAATCCTTCTTTTTAGACGAATGCATAATTTCTCGGCGGGGTCCAGAGGCAGAGCCCTCTGACGGTCCAGGGTCCAAGGCTAAAAAAAAAATGCGTTTTTTTTTAATGTACTCTCCTTCTTTTCTCCATTCATTTTTGTGTGGTCTGCAAGAATTGCAGAAGGCACATGGGGATTACTTTGGTCGTATGTGTGTGTGTGTCTGTGGTCAAAATGTTAACCCTTAATATATTGCATGCCATATGAGTTCCGTAAGGACTACGATGATGTAACTTGGTGGAAAGGAGGGGGCAGGGTGGGGTGGCCTCATGTGACCTTGGTGACCTCATGTGACCTTGGTGGAAAGGAGGGGGCAGGGTGGGGTGGCCTCATGTGACCTTTAGCCGGTCAAATTGTTAACCCTTAACATATTGCATGCCATATGAGTTCCGTAAGGACTACGATGATGTAACTTGGTGGAAAGGAGGGGCGGGGTGGGGTGGTAACCTCATGTAACCTTGGTGACCTCATGTAACCTTGGCCCCATTCACAAACCGCGACGTCAGACGACACTCGCGGTCCAGGGACCGCGATGTATTTTTTATATTTTTTAGACCTCCCGGGGTGCATGCACTCCCCCCATTCTATAGTGCTTTATCTTCCTTGAGTCAGTGACTTCAGTGTGTTATGCAGTGGTAGCAGCACTAAATCGCAGCTAGGCGTTAATTCAAAGTGCTGACATCCACACGCACAAATATAAAGGCGGTACAAAAATGCACACGCAAAACATCTGTCTGAACACATTGACATCACTGACTCGAGGAAGATAAATGGACTATAAAAGAAGAAATTTCACCAAGTTGTGTTAAAAAAGAGGATTTGAGGCTCAAGCCATTATTCGCATGTTTAGATTTGTTTGACAACACAGTACAGAATGTTTCAAAGTCATGTCGTGGATATTGTTAACATCTTTAAATATTTCAAATTTTTACTGAAGTGCAGTTGAACACATTTCTGGTTTTTTTTGTTGGTATGTTTTTTTAGGTAGGAGCAACTCAGAATGAACTTCAGGATGTAGATGTCGTTTACTATGACGGCGCCCTCATGGTACCAGAAGACATGTCAGGGGTACAAATTCTGGACAACCCAATGTCTCCCGAGGCTGGGTCTGAACATGACGAGACAGACAAAGAAACCAGGAAGAGAAAAAATGCTACTCCAGTGAGGAGTGCAGGTGAGAGTGTAGTTAGAGAACTGTATTGCACATAGTCCTATGATTACTTGATCAAGATGTGTATCCATTTTTTATACATAGAAGAGCCCAAAATGTGCCAGAAATTTAAGATAATCATCTAGTTTTCCCTTGATGCTGTAAAATCTTTTCAAGAATAAATTTCTTGCAAGTTGGGTATCTTCCAGAAATTGCCTATTTTTATTCTTTAATTTACCTACATTTTTTGGGGTGGCTCAGACTTTATTTCAAAGAGAAAATCTAGTTTTCCCCTGATGCTAAGTTAATCTTTTCAAGAATAAATTTCTTGCAAGTTGGGTACCTTCCAGAAAAGAGAAAACTCCAGGAAACAGACTCAAACTCATACTTAGGTGTAGATCTTGCTAGCAATTTAAATTGGAATAGACATATTGATCAAAAGACAGGCTAAGAGAAACTATTTTTATCCCCCTGGCTTGAAATGCAGTAGGGGGGATTTTGCGATAGCACAGAGTCTGTATGTGTGTGTATGTGTGTGTGTTCCAGTTTGGTTAGGTTTTCGTTTTTCACGTCTCCTTCGAAAAGTTCAAGTCCAATTTACACCATTATCATGTTTTGAGGAGTCCAAGTGTGGGAAAATATCGGATCCAAAACATGATAATGATAAAATTGGATGATTTGCGGCCAATAATATTTTTGCAACTCGTAGCTCGACCAATTAATTTGGGCTTAATCGATCCAATTTTATATCAGACTTGGGGTTAAGGTGCAATAGGGGTCTCTTCATGAGTGGATAATGTCAAAGGTCATGGTCAAAGGTCATCTGAGGTCATGTTCTAGACTGCCATCTTGCCAGGGGGATGACGCAAGTTTACTTGCAGTATTTTTGACGGATATAAAGAGAAATTTGATAGTACTGAAGACAAAAAAGAAAAAGATCTAACACATTCTCAAGTTCTTTCAACCCTCACATGCAAAGACACTTAGCCTGATAAGTGAAAAGGATTTTATTTAGTTCATAGGTCATCGTAAAGAAGCACTAACTTCCTATTCCAAAATGAAGTAGGACTAATTGTTCCAAACTGGAATGAAAAGCAGTGCAAATTTGCTTTAGCATTAAGTAGAAACCAATTTGGAGGAATAGTTCATTGGTAGAACCATAGCGCTGTCACCTTCGGAGCCTACTTTTATCCGTTTAAGATAAGCACTCCTGTATATATCTCTCTGTGAAGGTGACTTAGTAGGGAAAAATTAAAATCTCTTTGTCTAGATTAGTGCGTTCTGAGGTCTCTGGGCTTTGGACCAGACTTTGGCGGGTTAAACCTGGTTTTGTGAGCGCTCAACCACTCCACTTCCTTCGGAGCATATTGCTGGAGTTGCTTGTAGCTCCATCTGTCTGAATGCCTTTGAGCTTCTGCTGAGCCAGATAACAGCTCGCTCTGAGTGCAATTTTGGCTGCTGACAGTTCTAACTGGAAAAAAACAACTTATAAAACAGTAGATTTTTGGTTCCAAAATGAAGCCTAAGAAAAAACTGATTGTGCTCA
>JAMKCH010053053.1:0-22280 GCA_023653785.1 Ophioderma brevispina
CATTTATTGTCTCTAACAAAACATTAAATCTAAGTAATTATGTTAGTTTATTCGCAGGGTAATTTGATGTTTTAGGCCTATTTTAACATTTATTAGATTTGGCTTCATTTTGAATTTGAAAAGGTATGACTCAATTCACAAGTGCAATGCACTTGTTCATTGGGTTCATATAGTTATTATTAACTCCTAGTTTGATAATATAGGGTTCGAAAGTAATTATCATTTATGGCGACGCTCTTGATTTCTCAAAATGTCCAAAGGATGCCTAGGGGCACCAGCCAGATCTATTCTAGCACACACCCTATGTTATCTTTTCAGCAAAAAAAATTGTTGTATATACTCAAACTTTACGGTCAGCCGTAACCGTAGACCATATTCTCGACTAAGGTTATTTTAATTTGGCACTTATCCAAACAAGGTGCATTATGTAATATGTACACAATAACCAATCGAAACATTGGACAATTTGGCATGAATTTTATTTGTGATCATCATCATATCGTGATAAAAACAAATAGATTAAGAACTTTTTTATGTCCCACCGATTTGTAGATGAGAAGTATTCCTTTAAGAGAATCACGACCCGGCATATGAATAATACACCACGCTCACTGGTGCAATGCCTGATAAACAACGATTTCATCATGGACACTGACCTCATTGACCCCAAAATAACATTTTACCTGACGTCATGACATTCAGGCATCTCCTACCCAAGTTACTATAAATTAGGTTTCATTAGAATTGACTTCAAGTACAGCCTGTTCACGCTAAGTTTAAAGGTAATGCTTGTTCCGTTTTGTGTATTGTGTTCTCTATTGATATGGAGCCTGGCACTTACACATTAAACCCCATCAAGTACCGTGGGGAAACAAACTTGCGGGTTTTGATGTAGACGCAATAATGCCATGTTGCAAAGCTATATTCAATACTGTTGCTAATATGATGGTTAACCGTAGACCGGCGGTTTTGTTTTATCTTGGGAATGAAATTGATTTCAGGGCTCATCAAATTTCAGGACGACAATGAGAGAAACAGATGGCCTTCATCTGATATACTACTTCCGGGGTAAGGGTAAATCAGGGGGGTCCCAAAGACGATCGGAACACGCACCTTCAATACTCCAGGTTAACATTTTACCATGGGAAAATTATTTGTAGGCCCTATATATGATCTTCGACTTCAAATACCTCAAAGAGCCCCAAAGCATCACTCTAGCTCCAAGAAATTACTTGTTTAGAAGTTTTTATTGAAGGATGGAGTAATGAAAAGGGAATTTAAAAGGCAGACTCAGAAATTTCGAAATTAATATTTTGGTCCATTAATAGTCAATAAAGATCAAAGATTTTTCTAAACTGCCAATGCCAAAGTCTTGAGATGAAATGCATTGTTTTATGTTATGCAGAAAACATTATGTGTATGTATAAATTCAGATCATCGCTCCAGAAGACAAACCTGTCAACACACCCACGCACACACATTCAGTCTTTACATGATGGATTGCCAAATCCTAATGCTAGACAACAGCGGGTTGTTGTTGGAGGTGATCATTTGGACTGGGTCCGTGTCCAATCAGCGTTCGCAGGGCACAGTACTCGGTCCGCTTGCACTTTTACTTATATTAAGAGACCTACCTGACAATATCACCTCCACGGCTTAAACTTGTCCCGTGTTATCTAACCGGGACTATTGCAAACGACACTGACGCTGAAGAGTTACAAGCCGACTTTGACCGGCTTACGGAGTGGGAAGTGATGACAGATGAAATGTAACCGGAAAAAAGTGCTTTGTTCTAAAAATTTCACACTCGCACATCGACATGGAAACATAACCTATTTACTGCAAGTACCATTATTCAAGAAACAGATTCTCATCTTCCTGAGGAGTAGGATCGCTAATGATCTAAAATGGAACATCCACATCAAAGGGGTAATAGATATTGGGTTTTATCAGAAGGAACTACCACTCATGCTCAGAGGACATAAAGATCTGGCCTACCGCTCTTTGGTTGAGACACCTCTTTAGAATATAAGCTCGGCGTCGGTTTGGGACCCTAGACAATAATGAACTGATGAAGTGGTTCAAAGGAGAGTCATCTGCTTGGTAAAGAATAAATATGACAGAAGAGCTAGAGTAACTCAAAGAACTCAAACTGGCTGACACTTGCCCAAAGGCGTAAGGTTGCAAGACTTTCCATCTTTCAAAGTCATCCGCTACGCCCGCTCCAGCGATTTACACAAGCGATCACACAGCCAAGCTTATACTGAAATCCATACATCAAAAGGACTGCTTCAAGTATTCCTCATACCCAGAACACTCAGAGAGTGGAACAACCTTACAGAGTACATCGTACCATATCAGTAACTTGCAGTAAATACATCATGCGCCACCACACACTGGTTCGTCTTTCATCACTGGGGTTGTTGAACTGTTACCATACAAGAACAAAGAGGGGCGGGCGTTCACAATCCCCACTCCGAAGTCGCCAGCGGGGACAAAAAGTCGACTAAGCGAAGATTTTGATAAACTGATATGGAACATACGCAAAATATCTTACATGGGACAAAATGGCCAGCTATTGACGTACAAATGACCAACCAGGGTGTTAAATCAAATACCTTTAATAATGTAAATTGTAGATCTATTAGATTATCACGCTCTGATTATGAACGCGAAAGCAAAATTATACATTCATTTCAACACGCAACAGAGTTCACCGGAATTGTCAATATTTTGGTCTCTACAGGAAAGCTACGAATTGGTCTCATTGACCCTCGGCCTGTGAAATATTAGGCTCTTAAAAAGCTGGTTAGTTTGGAGGTTATGAGCGAATATGCGCTATTTGGTTGATGTTATTTCTCAACGGTAATTCTGGTTTACCAAAATCACGTTTTAGCTCTCATATGGGAGGGATTTTTTTTTTTTCGGATGGGGTATTAGGCTCAAGGCCATTCAAACAAGATCAAAACTTTAATAAATTTAAATTTGGGTGTGTCATAAGTTTGAATCATATCGCAATAATTGTACCATGCGTACAGCGGAAAGCATTGAAATTTATCTTCGGTGTATCACCGTGGGTCTAAAAAATGGGGAAAAAAAGACTCTGCCGTAGCTGTAATATAGACATAAGCTTCAGATAGCAACAAATTGGGTCACAATAATGTCAAATTTGCCTGAAAAGCAAATTTGTCCGAGGCCTTCCCCCTTGGATCCTCACAGGGCCTCTGCCTGGACTCTGCCCTGGACTCAACCGGGAGCCTTAAGGAATCCCTGGACCCCCTTCCGCATGAGCTCCGATCGTATCCATGATCGCGCACCCCGGGGAGCGAGATCCTGGAGACTCCCATGTTTATATGAGATGAAGTTCTGAAGTAGGGGCGACCTCTATATAGAAAGTGGAAAAAAATGAAAGATCCAAAAGCGGCATTAATATTTTTTTCTATACCTCATATTTAGACGAGTTTGAATGTCTTCGCTAATGCTATCTGTCAATAGTTTAAATGCGGTAAAGATTACGTAACAAACTTCCGTATATGTCTTCTGCAGGTAAAATACCAAAAGCAAACAAGTACGAATTTCCTTTAATGAGGTCGATACAATATGTCATCTTAGTTTTTATTTAACACAATTTTTACTTATGTCCGATTCTGCTTCGTCTTTTGTATGTTCATGGGGTAATCCACAACCAAATTCTACAGAATAATGCCAGTGCCGTCCTATAGTGATATTTATAGAGTTTTACGGTGCATTTATACAGTTGTATTTCACTACGAACAGCCACAGCCAACATACCATCACTGGTCAAATTAAGAGCCGCTGGATTCGCTAATCCTTGTGCTATACAACAATCCTTTCACATGTAGTCAGGCACGTATTGCTCTATTACACCATTGGACTCAGGCAAAGTATTCCTTCCAATTATTAGGCAGTTAGTCTGATCATCATAGCAGAGTGACAATGCCCCTGGAATGGCCATGCTGATTGTTTGGCGCCCTGTCTCCAGGTTGATAACACAGACCTTGCCACTTCCCATAATTGCTACCTGTGATTCTCTAACAGCAACTATATGGGTTGGATTGATGCTTATGTCGATGGATTTCAATGGGTCGCCATTAGTTGTAAGCACTGCAATAGCCGCCTTTGTTTGGTTCTGATTAACATTTACTATGACAATTCTACCGTCTAGTAGTGCAACCTCTATGTAAGTGGAAAAAGAAAGCGGCATATATTTTTCTACACCTCATATTTAGAGGGGTTTGAGTGGGTTTCTTTATATCCGTCAATAGTTAATATGCGTTATGTAGAGCGGAACTTTCAGTTATAACTGTATTCCATTTAAATAATTAATATAAAAGGTTCAACATTTTGTAACAAACTTCCGCATAATCGTCTGCAGGTAAAAAGTACCAGAATCAACCAAGTACGAATTGCCTTAACATGGTCGGGATCGTTGATACAAGCTTTTTATTCAACAATTTTTTTTTCTTATGTCCGATTCTGTTCCGTCTTTTTTATGTTCATGGGGTAATCCAACCACATGGATAGCTATACTGTTTATGACATCTCTAAAACCTGATCTTTGAAGACCTGTTCTATATCCGATCTTTTCCGTCTTTTTTATGTTCATGGGGTAATCCAACCACATGATATGGAGAATGCCAGTGTCGTCCTATAGTGATGTTTTTATAGAGTTTTACGGTGCATTTATACAGTTGTATTTCACTACGAACAGACACAACCAACATACCATCACTGGTCAAATTAAGAGCCGCTGGGTTCGCTAATCTTTGTGCTATACAAGCAACCCTTTCACCTGTAGTCAGCGAGTATTGCTCTATTACACCATTGGACTCTTTAGGCAAAAATTGCCAATACTTCCCATCCCATTATTAGACAGCTAGTCTTATCATCATAGCAGAGTGACAAGCCCCTGGAATGGCCATGCTGATTGTTTGGCGCCCTGTCTCCAGGTTGATAACACAGACCTTGCCACTTCCCATAATTGCTACCTGTGATTCTCTAACAGCAACTATATGGGTTGGGTTGATGCTTATGTCGATGGATTTCAATGGGTCGCCTTCAGGTGAAAGCACTGCAATAGCCGCCTTTGTTTGGTTCTGATTAACATTTACTACGACAATTCTACCGTCTGGAGTAAAAGTTATACTAGTTGGTGGCAGTGAAGTGCGGATAGCACGGGAGGTAGCACGGCTTTGGTGTCTAAGAGAAGAATTCGAATGTACGAAAATGCCAGAGCGTTCTGTTACCCAGTACTTCCCATCAGGAGCAATAGCTATACTGTTTATGACACGTGGATACCCTGTTGCTTGAAGACTAGTTCCTTTTTTGTACATACCATCCGGTTGTTTATGGTAAATGTTAACCTCATTACCACATTTGATCGCAAGGATGTCACCACTTTTATCCGATGCTATGTGAGCTATACTATCATAAAAACCAGTCAATTCGGCTGTTAATTCCAACTTTCTTGGTATATCTTTTCCTTTCATCATCGGTTCTCTGTATTTTCTCTGGATGTTTATCGTTCCCAATTCCAGTCTCACATTAGCGGCTTTGAATTCCACTTTCACAGGGCTATATGCCTTAAACATCTCGTCATTCCTGTTTTCTTGTATAGTTCTTAGTTTTTCATTAAGAGCTTTGTATCGACATGCATAGTTTTCACTTGAAGTATCTTTCATGACTGCCTCAGCATCTGACACTACACCGCGTAAATGCTTCGCCTCTTTTTGTAACGTTGCCTTTTGTGTCTCGTATTCCCGCAATTTAGTATCAGAGTTTTTCCTTAATTCAACTTTCAACTCTTGACGCTGCTCATTTACAGTTGAAATGAAAGAGTCTGCAGTTTCGTCAATTTTGTCTTCTTCTGCCGCGATGAGAGACGGAATTTGCTTCTGCGTGTCTTCTAGTTCGTTAAACAAACTATCATACTGCATGACATCTTCTTCTAAGTGTTTTATTTGTTCATTCATGCCCTTCACCCATTCCTTGTGTGCTGTTTTCACATGTTTTATCTTATGTTGTGAAAGATCGTGGTTTTCCAAAATGCACACCTGACAGACCATTACATCACAAGTCTCGCAGACGAAGTGCATCTTTTCACCTTCATGGGCTGAACATAAAGGTACCTGGCCATTTCTTGCGCTTGAATGTTTACTCTGCTGTTGATACTGCTGTTCAAATTGTATTTTACGCTTCTCGGTGAGCTTGCGGAGTTGGTAATTTGTTCTCAATCCAGACACGCCATGATCTGGTACCTTTGTTTTGACATGACACTTGGGGCAGTCAATTACACTTTCTTTAACAATTCTGTTAAGACACAATTCACATGCGACATGCGGGCAGTCCATGTCTTTTGGCGTATGCTGATCAATAAAGAGTTCCGAACATACACAACACTTTAACTCCTCTTCCATTTTGGCGAAGTATGGGTGTTCCATCATCAAACGAAGTACAAGGCTAAAGTGTAATCATATAGTTAACTCAGATATTAACTCAGATTTGTGTTACTACTGTGCTATGGTTCGATCAATCAGATGTTGTTTGTGTAAATGAAACGATATCTGATTAGCATTTCAACTACCAACAATTAGGAGCGTCATTACAGGATAATGATGATAAGAAGTATATATTGTTAAATCAGCATATTCATATATTTTATATTGATTTGTGTTGAACGGTGAAAGGTCTGTTTTGATTTCAAACGTTATCGTCACCGCGGGAAGCGTAATTACGATTGCTTTGCTAAATTTAGTTCCTTTTAGTTCTTTTTATCTACCGTTATCGTAACATTGACATATTCAAGGGAGGAGCGGTCATGGTTCCTGGTCGACCTGCAATGAAGCCAACTGAATATGTACTTGAACTGTTAACAATTTTTCTTAACAAACGTCGTTTTAACTGTCAGCTGTGACTCGAAACTTGCAAATAAACTGTACAAAAACGTCGGTTTAACTGTTGGGAGTCCCAGCAGACCCCGTCAAACGCAATTGTTTTTGTAAAATGAACATTTTTACCAGGGTGAATGACTGTTAACCTTAAACTATTGAGATTGACTCTCGTGTTTGCTATTTTCATTGTCTTACCATAATGTGTGTCCCGTGCTTTTGTTCTACAGCTTTAAATGCATATAAAATGAAGAACGTTTGTCTGGGCCACACGTGTCAGCATTGCCCTCCTTCCCTGTTTTCCTCGCATATTTTGCCCTATGCCCATTTGTTACACACTGGAATTCCTTGTAGTGGTGGTTTGGCATGTCAATAAAACAGTTTGTATGGGTTTTGGTGCTAAATTGATTTTCTTGGCGGTTTTTCATTCAATAGGGACCAGATGTCAGAAAATGATGGAGTGCAAATTCTCGGCTGCGCGCCCTTCTTCAAGGGGGGAAAATTTACTACAGGGAAAAAAATTAGAAATGAGTCATTGTTTTTAATGTACATTAACATTGTTCTTCTCAGCTATAAGGATTAGAAACAAGTATATCTTTACCTAGGTTTCCGACCTTATGTTACGGTCACCTTGACCAGGCCAAAACCACCTCAAACTCGGATTCAACTCCTGAATAACTATACAATACACTGTGAACTTGATTACAAATTTTAGAACACAGTATTTATTTTAATTGTGTGTTTTAAATCAATCTCATTCAACATCGATTAGGTAATAATAATCAAGATCAATCTATAATAAGAGTTGTTAATCTATGAACTAACTAACCTTTACTACCTGGTGGGTGCCGTCGAACGTGGGCTGCTGCAAGATTACTATAAAGATGCCGAACTTGCAAAAGAGTCCTGGCCCGAATAGTCCAGCGCAAACTCCAATTTCATAAATGGGACGTGTCCCACGGACGACTTGTCTCCTTCCTGAAGAAAACCAGCTCCTATGATCCCGAAGCTCGGAGTTCGACTAAATATAAAGTCCCAAAGTGCTGTAGCTTGGTTTATCCTTGGATAACTCAGAGGCCACGAATACGGAAACCGAAGACGGCTAGCACAATCAGACAAAACTACTTGGAGGCCTGAGACTATGACGATGTCCACTACAGAAAGACATATTTTGACTGCGATCTACGTCGCTGTCAACTTGGAGCAACTAGGTGTCACTATACTCTGCTAATAACTTGGAGCACAATTGATAGTAAACTTACTTGGAGTAATGTTTTGTGATACTCTGCTCATCTGCTCTCCCATGGCTTTATATATCCTCTCAAACAATACTAGAAGGATCTGTCCTCTCTATATGAGTTCATGAGCGAAATATGTCCTTACATCTAATTCTGGATTCAGCCTCCAATTGTTCCCATATTAAATGTTAAATAGGCCATCACCCACACACGCACCTGTGCCTGTATATACAAGTAGGGCGCCATCTAATAGCCAACACATTACACCTTGAGTTAGACTAGTCTGATCTCCTAGTATCAAGTAATTCCAGAACATTCTCCGCGGTTTTCTTGAATTCTAATTGCTATGCACACACAGTTATGCACACAAACCAGTTATATCCCATATTGTATTACTTTAGACTATTTATAATAGTTTATGTGCTAATTTATGACTTCATCTTACCCAAAGTGAATTCTTGTGGGCTGTAACACCCGCCCCCTTAAAGAAAGACAAGTTTGATTGAAAAGCAAACTTCCGTAACCTATTTAAGGCTCCTTAATATTTTAAACTTCATATACATGACTTATTCACAATGTTTTACACTTTCCTTTTTAAAAGCTTTCCTTTTTCTGATTAACTACACAATTCTGGATACGGCATCAGCCATCACATTAACTTTGCCTTTGCTGTTGGCTGCAGTCATGTTTGTCTCCTATGCAAGGTCAACTCCACCTCCCTAACCTATGAATTCTTGTTTTTCATCCTGTGAGGAAGTTGAGGGGTTGTGTTGATCTGTGAAACAATCCCTGGGTGCACTGTGGTGTCCAAATATACATCAAATGCCTAATTCCAAAATCAGAGCAAGACCCTCCTTCTCAATAGTGGAAGTACTTTCTTTTGTGCTTGTTAAACTTCTTAGAAAAATACGAATAGGCTGGTCTATTCCGTCTTCTCCTTCTTGCATAAGAAACCTCCACCACACCCTATGTCACTGGCATATGGCCAACTTGAATGGGTTCTGAAAGCGGGTGCAATCAACTGGTTCCACTATTCATATGGCGTTGATTTTGAAACTAATTTCACATACCTGTGACCAAACAAATTGGACATTTTTTTTTTTTTTTTAATATTTCAATTAAAATACTGCGTCTGAACAGTTTGGACAAAACTTCCTGTAATATCCGCCATACCTAAGAATCTCTGAAGTTTCTTCCTGGTAACTAGGTGTGGGTAACTTCTCAATTGCTTCACTTTAGCCTTGACAGGCTTGACCTTGTGCCCTTGACCTACAAATGACCTAAATAAGTGACATGGGCATGGCAACACATCACTCTTGGACAAATTGACAATGTCAGTTTGTTTTCTGACAACTTCTGAACAGCGATGTGTGCTTACCAATGGTGTTTGTTCCAACTGAACTGTACACAATCACAATCATCACCATAGGCTTCACAGCCGTCTAATGTGCACAATAGATGATTTACCATTCTTTGAAAGGTTGCCGGTGCGTTTTTCATAACGAAAGGCATAACCCGATACTGAAAAAAGCCATCCGGCGTGCAAAAATGCCGAAATTCCTTTCGCACGAGCAGTGGGGGAAACCTGCCAATACCCTTTTAAAGATCAAACTTGCTGACGTACTTTGAATTGGCCAATTTTGCCAATCAATCATCAATCCGAGGTAGTGGAAATGAATCAGTCCTTTGAACATTGATTTACCCTTCTGAAGTATGTCACAAACCTAAGGGAACCGTCAGGTTTTGGAACCAAATACATGGGGAACTCCGTTCACTTTTTTGGTCTGCTTCAATTCATTGATTTTCAACATTTACTCTATCTCCTTTTTTGAGATGTTCTTTCTGTATAGGATTTACTCTGTTAAGGGTGCTGTTTTTTATTGGTGCCCTCTCACCCACATCAACACATGATAAGCATCAGTGGTTCTAACTAGGGACATCAGGAAAAATCGTTCAAATCCATAATCACTGCTTTGATTTCACACTGTTGATTGTCTAAAGATGCCTATTTATATCCAAATTCTTGAGAACATCTGAATTTTGCAACTTGATAGGATAGCCATGCTGCTTGTCATCATGTTTTAATTTTGACATCTTCATATTCATGATTGTCATCATGTTTACTTTCCTCATTATGACTTACAGAAGCACAACATTGGTTTTGCAATGCCATCATCAATTCTACCTACATACCCTTCAAGAATCATATTTACATGGCAATAAATTGCCTACTCTTACGTCTATCTGGAGTTTTTGACTATGTAGTCAACTTCATATACTTGTGATTCTACTGTATAGGGAACATGGTATCTGGCCTGCAGGGGGTGTCCAGGGATTGGAATCAAGACTAACACTTGGTCTACTGGCCTAAAGACCCTACTACTTGGCATCTTGATTGTACCACTTCTTCATTTTGGTCTGGGCTTGTTTCAGATTCCCCCTGGCAATTTTCATTGGCCCTATATTCCTATACATTGAATTTGGGAAACATAGTCCAAAGGTGTTTTGGGTCAGTTTCATCATTCAGCATTTTCTCCTTTAGTAGTTTCAAGGAGCCGCGCACTGTACTTCCGAAAACTAACTAAGGGACTGCAACCTAGAGTTTTCCTGAACTTCTTCCCTTGCAAGCAAACACAACAATTGAACTCCCTCGTCCCAGTCCTTCTCAAATTCCAAACAGTAGTCCTCATCATATTCTTTCCATAGTTTTGGTGGAATCCTCTCTAAAGCTCCTTTTGGACTCGGCAATGGTAGGCACCGGACAAATACTGTTCTATGCCCAACCTCGACATCCTTGCTGAACAGACCAGATGTAAAATTTTGCCCTGATCTGACTGAATGGACTTAGGTAGGCCTACAAGAGTGAAAAACTTGGTCAAAGCCTTTACTACGGTTTTAGCCTTAATATTCCTCAAGGGGTAAGCTTCAGGAACCTGGTAGAGCACACATGATAGTAAGTTAGGTACTGATTACCTGACTTATTCCTAGGAGAGGTCCTACACAGTCCCAACTAATGACCCTACCCTAAAATGGCTCTCCGAAGCCGGTATCGGTTTCCAGAGGATGCGGGCGGGCTTGGTTCTGGGTAGGCTTGCCCACAACTTCACAGTATGGACAAGATTACAAGTATTCAGAACCAATTACTAAGTTTATGCCACCAAAGTGGTTTCAAAACTCCTACAATGTGTCCTTCTGACTCCTAAATGTCCTGCATAGGAACTATCATGGGCAATGCTGATGACCTCCCTGTGATACACCTTTGGAACAACTACCTGATGAACAACTTTCCCCATCATTTGCCAAGGAGCATCAGGTGGCCTCATTTTCCTCATCATCACACCATTTTGTGTTTGTAAAACACACAGGGAACGTCATCAGACTCCTGCAGGTTACTGGCCTTTTACTCCAGATTCTTGAGTAACAGGATCATTCTCCTGTCAAGAACTAACTTGTATGACTCAAGGGATCATTATCCCACTAAGGCAACTTGCTCAAGGCCTGCTTGGTGTTGGAGAACCTGTCTCCCCTGAAGAGGGAATTTTACCTGGTCATCTAATCTTTGGTCATGAACGTGTCCTCTAAATCTAAATTGTGGGACAATGTCGTCCTCTTCCTATCACTATTTGCTTCCGCTTGCTTTCATATCCATACTCCTAGTAACTCCAGCTTGATAAACTGCACTATTCCTATCATTACTATCTATTTCTGTTGGCAAGTGATTGTTGGTAACAATTGGTTCGGAATGTACTTTCCCGCCTGCCCAATCATTTCCCTAATACATTGAAACACCTTTGACTGGGGGGGGGGGGGAAAGTTCAGGCCTTAATCCAACTATGACTGTACCCGAGACGAAACAACTTCAATTCAACCTTGGTGACGAGGGAACACTAATACTCTCCATACCTATACCTTGGATCAAACATTCTCACCTGTTTCACTAACGTCACTAAAGGGCAATGACCCCTCCAAAAATTACTGACGCTTCACAACATTTGTCACGCATGATCTTATGGATTTGTATCACTTTGTCGCCATCAAAGCACCTAACCCTCCACAACAATGGTTCAAAGTCTTCCCTACCTTTCTCAGACTCAACATTTTCTGTTTAATAGCCTGGGAACTACCTGTGGTCTAAGGACACAGCACAACCTGTGGGAGCATACTTCTGCTTCATGGCCATCTGCTTTCCCATCAACTTCCACACTTGTGCCATAACATTGCCTGATCCTTGCAATATGGTGATGCAAGTTACATCTGACTTAAAACCATACCCTGACTTTGGTTTGGTACTAAAAGCCCTTATTCCCTTGACTGGAGGAACCTGACTTAACATTTCCTTCTTTAGTAGTCGCGTGCCTTTGAATGATCTACTTTGGTAATGCCTATTTGAATTAAAACTCTTGTAATTCTGACCTTACTTATTAGCCCACCCATACTATGGCTGGAACTCAACTTGTGGTGAGGGCCGTAATCATCGCTATTTGTTGCTCTGCATTTTTTCAAATCTTTTGATATCGCCTTCATCCAAATGAGTTTTTAAATGTCGGCATGAATGCACGGCTTGATTGCTCAATTAAAAACCCAACTGCCTAATTGATATACAAAGTCTTTGTTTGCATCCCTCCTTGGAAGTTAGCCAACTATCCAACATTTGTTCCTGAACTCTAGCAAACTCGACCTGAGTCTGACTTCAAGTTTTTTTTCGCACTCGAAATTTTGCCTATACGCCTCAGGCACTAATTCATAGGCTTAAGAATAGACTGCTTTACTACTTCATAATCACCCCACTGATCAATTGATAGGGATAAGAGTACATCTCTCTAGCTTTCCCAATAAACAGCATGTCTGAAGCAATGTGTCCCCATTGCTCTTGGTAGGCCACTTCATGCTTGCGGCAATCTTCTCTGATGAAAAAATATTGTCAACTTCTGTTTCCCTAAATGTTGGGAATAATTTGTGAGTTTCTGGTGGCCTCAGAACCTGAGTGTGAGGAGAGCTGATTTTGCCTTTTCTCACTTTTCTTGTTCTAATTTTGTTTTGGCGTCAATTTCTGCCAACTTTATTCTTTCCTCCATTGTAATCTGTCTTCTTTTTCGTTCTGTTCCAATTTTAATCTGTCACCTTTTTCTGGTATGTTCCCTTTGCAATTTGGCATCTAGTTCCTGTGTTTCAAGCCTTTCTTCTAATTCACGTATTCTATTCTCCTCCGATAAGTGTCATTTGCTTTGCCTTTCCTTGGTTCTTTGTCTATGTCTTCTTTCCTCTTGCATTTCCAATTTGGCATTTCTATTTGCATTTGCATTTCCATCTTTTTCATTTTCGAGCACTATCTGACTCATCCTGAATTCCACTATGTTTTTCCAAACTCCCTCATCTAGTATATCTTCTCAACAAGACGGTTATTAACTGGTTTGTTTAATTACTGTTTTTCCTCATGGAATGTCCTAACTTCCATCCCATAATTCTTGGCCAAATCCATTAAGTCCGGCTTTTTGAGCACATCAAACTTCTCCCACGGTAACATCTTTAATAACTCCGGTCTGCAGTAACGCCATCGTGTATGAACACGTCTGTCACCAATAACAATATATATCACCGAAATTAAGTTAAACACACAATCAGAATTTGGTTCAATATTTAACTGTATTTTTTACAGTGTATATTCCCGGACTGCGAGCCCCCAATGTGTTACGGTCCACCTTTGACCAAGGCCAAAAACACCTCAAAACTACGGATTCAACTCCTGATAACTAGACCATACAACTGTGACTTGATTACAAATTTTTTTTTTAGAACAAAGTATTTATTTTATTGTGTTTTAAATCAATCTCAATTCAAACATCGATTAGGTATCAAATATCAAGATCAATCTATCATAAAGTTGTTAATTAATGAACTACTAAACTTACCTACCTGGTGTTGCCGCGACGCGGGCTGCAAGCAGATATTACTATAAAGATGCCCCCCGTAACTTGCAAAGAGTCCTGTCGAATATTCCAGCGCAAAACTCCCATTTTCCAATAGTGGGCGTGTCCACGGACGACTTGTCCTTCTTGAAGAAAACCAGCTCCTAATGACTCCCAGGCTCGGCGGTCCGACGAAATATAAGAGTCCAAATGCTGTCAGCTTGTTTTCTCCTTGTATACCTCAGAGGCTCACAAATACGGAAACCGACGACGGCTCCAACAATCAGACAAAACTACTGAGCTGAGACTAGGACATGTCCACTACAAATACTATATTTGACGCGATGTACGTGTCGCTGTCACCTTGTGAGCAACTAAGTGTCACTATACTCTGCTAATAACTTGGAGCACAAATGGTATTAAACTCTCCTTGGAGTAATGATGTGTGATACTCTGCTCAATCTTCTCTCACCAGGGCCATTTATTATCCTCTCACACAATACTAGAAAGGATCTGGTCCTCTCTATATGAAGTCCCATGTGCTAAAATATAGTCCATTAAATCATAATTCTGGATTCAGCTCCATGTTCCCATATTAGAAGGTTCATAGCCATCACCCACTCACAGCACTGTGCCTGTATGATACAGTAGGGACGCCATCCATAGCCAGACACATATCACCCTTGATTAGACTAGTCTGATCTCCTAGTCTCAAGTAAATTCCAGGACATTCTCCGCGGTTCTCTTGAATACTAATTACTACATACACACCATTTGCACACAAACCATATATCCCATATTGTATTACTTATGACTAATTTATAATATTTTAGTGCTAAGTTAGCTTAATCTTACTCAAGTGAAATTCTTGGGGGCTGTCACATTAGCCCCATAATTTGGTTCAAGGTCCTCAGGGGGAAATGTGTACCCATGCTCAGATTTTTGTTGAAAACTAACTGGTGATTTTTTTAGTTTGTGTTATGTCTCACCGGATTCCAAAATGTAGTTATTTACAGTTGTGACCTTTGGTTGGCGAATTACAATATCAAATGACGCACGGATCTTACGTGGTCTATGGGGGGGGGGGGTGTCACCAAAACTTTTTCCTGGATTGTCGCATGGTGCTATAGCCAAATCAGTTAAAATATCATTTTCTGTTTCATATGACACAGATCATATTAGAACTCCACTTTTCAACAACATCGTACCCTTTACCCCAGGGTGACCCTTGAACCCTTATGGGTCTCACCGCGTTTAACTACGGTGAACTTAGGCAAATATATACTTTTCTAATCCTTAACGCTTAGGTGTAGTGTAACTGTACCCTAAAAATTTTAATTTTTTGCCACTTTAACTAACATTCAGTTTCGAAATTTGCACCCCAATCATTTTCTGACATTTGAGGCCCTAATTACAACCCAAACAGAAAAAAATTACTTTAGCAAATGAAAATGACCTTCGTACTCCCCAAACCACATTAGTTGTAATTGAATCTTAGAAAAACAAAACAAGAAGAAAAAACATGTATGGTGCGGAATACCTGGCGAATCCCAGCTACTATTTAGATAATTGACAAGATAATGTTTCACAAGCGTGGCCCCAGGTTTAAAGGACCCTAATTTGAAGTCTGTGCCTTCTGAGCCCACATTGGTCTATAAACCCCAAAAAAAAACATACGCATGATGGTTGGTCCTAAAGCCTACTGACGGTTTCAACCATTATATTGAAACAAAAATCTGGACCACACTTTGTTAGACGCAAAAAATGCTGTTCCATCATCACACATTTAATGTCCAGACACTATCACAACAGCCACGAAAGCAGAACTCGTACACGAAGCACAACTGTAGACATCGATGTCATCTGCATACAAGAACACCGTATGGTGCACAGTGAACCTCTACTACAGGAGTATATCCACGGCTATGCACTTATTAAGCCTCCGCCTGGAAAACAAGATAATGCAGCTACGGAGGTGTGGGGGTTTTCTTTTACACCAAAATCACCAAAGGCTCTCATGTCATGTGCCAACCTTGCCAACCTAATGAGCGCGCGCATCTTGAATCTTACACTGATGTGATGAGTAATCCTGAACCACATTCATTGTTGCTGTTACCAGCCCCCCAACGACTATCCAGAAGAAAATGTCTCTCCCTTTTACGCCATGAAACTTTCCCCTACCACCAGTACAGTTCCAGCCCATAATCTTCTGTACATCCCTGGAGATTACAATGCTTATCTTGGGCTGATACCTCGCTGTTCCACTTGCAACAACGAGTCCAACAGAAATGGGAAATGTACCTGAAGGACTTCATTGAACAATTTAAGCCTTTGTTGCCACTAACACAAATCCCAAAAATCAGCAAGTAACTTTGGACAACCGCCGCCAAAATGGATTAACTTTGTCCAATGGCTTATTCTGGTCAGAAGAAGTGGATTAACATTAAAGAACTCAAGAGCCTACAGCAGCTTTTGAAGCTGTTAAGTCTGATCACAGAATTGTTCTCTTGCAGGAGCCAGGATAAGTTCTCGTCAGAATAAACCCCCTCTCGATAGATCCCATGCAAAACCATTTGACTGAGTAAGGTTCGTGGGGGATCCAGAAGCTTGTGAGCATTTATACTGTATCGTACATAACAGGTTCAACACTCTTGTTGATGAAGCTTGAAAGACAAGAACACCAGCACAGTATATGAATGTGCCTCACTCAGCCCCAAGAAATGGCATTGGAGATGATACCTAAGAAGAAGACGACTACTGCCTTTGCCTCAACGACAAATCAGCAAAGGTCCAGAGGAAAAACTGAAATCTGCAGCCAAGAAGCACCTTACTAAATCCACCAGACGCTCCAAGCATAACCTTGATGCTGCTAAGACTGCACTTGATGATGTTACACTGTGTTTTCTTATGGCTGTTTTCATCGCCAGGCTTGAAGCACTTGACCACCCTACTCTTTAAACAAGCATGCAGCTGCCATTGATCCTGATTGGTGTGGGTGGGTGGGGAGGGGGGGGGGTTTGAGAGCAGGACCCATGGCTATTTCAGTCACTTTAGTTCGCTATCTTGGCAAAGCCAGTTCAGAACAACACTAAACTTGATGAACCTTTCTTCACTCACAAGATAGCAGAGGAGCACCCTTCCCATCTGTACCTTTCACATTATCGAAAGCTTCAGATCTGCCTGAAGAACTGAAAAACACGAAGACCCCTGTCTCGACAACATTCCTGCAGTTAATCTGGAAGAATCCACTATTCCATGATCAACTGTTTAGACTTTTGTAACAACACCTACACGGGAACTCTAACCAACCAGCTGCCTTCTCAACATCGATTCATCATTCTTCAACCAAGAAAGCGTACCTCCAACCACCCCAAACCTACAGAGGAATTCACACTGTCACCCTGGCTCTAAGATCTACAACTCCATGCTTCTCACAGGTTTCACTCACCATAGGGGTGATCCCATTCTCGCCGGAACTAAAACCAGAAGTTGTTTTTCGCAAGGCAGATCAACACTACCCCAGAAACTGGCCCCTCAAAAGGATCATTGAAGAATTGAGCATTTCCAGAGAAAGCCTCATTGTGTTTGTTAGATTTTTCCGAGGCTTTTGACAGTGGTAAAACCAGGATGTAAGGCTGCATCCCTCTCCAACTACCGGTGTCTCAGATGAGACTATCAAGGCAATTACCATCATGTATGATACCCACCCAAATAGCTTTGTGCAGACCAAGGATGGGCCCACAAAGGAGTTCTACTGGAATCCTCCAAGAAGCTGTCGCCTTCTATCTCTTTGGTAGTCTGGTTTGGTTTTCATCCTCAAAACAGAGTCTTGACATCATGAACTACAAAGGACTCACCATCAAACCAAAAAAAAAAAAAAAAACAAAAAAAAAAAAAAAAGAAAAAAAAAAAAAAAAAAAAAAAAAAAAAAAAAAAAAAAAAAAAAAAAAAAAAAAAAAGAAATGTTTTTTAAAAAAAAAAAAAAAAAGAAAAAAAAAAAAAAAAAAAAAAACAAAAAAAAAAAAAAAAAACAAAAAAAAATAAGCGTCTAACCTAAAAGTCACCATAGTCATTATCTCACAGGAACCCTTGACGAGACTCAGATATCTATCTCTAACCGCTGTCTGAATTGTGGTCACAAATCTATTAACAGCACTCGAGAATGCTGCGGACAAAGTCGGCCTACATCTAAATGGCCCAGGAGACGGAATATATGACGTCCCAATATAAGGTGATCATCAAAACTTTTCCTGGATGTCGCAATGGTGATATACCAAATCAGTTAAAATGCATTTTCTGTTTCAGTATGACACAAGGAATCATTTGACTCCACTTTCAACAACATCGGACCATTTACCCCAGGGTGACCTTGAACCATTATGGGTCTACACCGCTTTAACTGAAGGTTGGAACTTAGGCAAATATATACTTTTTCTAATCCTTAACGCGTTAGTGTAGTGTACTGTACACTAAAAATTTTAATTTTTTCCCTGTACTAACATTCAGTTAGTCCGAAAATTTGCACCCCATCATTTTCTGACAGTTGAGGCCCTATTAAAACCCAAACAGAAAAAAATTAATTTAGCATGAAAATCCTTCGGGAATACACACCAAACCACATTATTTTAATTGAATCTTAAAAAAAAAACAAAAAAAAAACATGTAAGGTGCTGGAGACCTGGCGAATCCTAGCTACTATTTAGATAATTGACAAGATGAATTGTTTACAGCGTGGCACCAGGGTTAAAGCCCCTAATTTGAAGTCTGTGCCTTCTGAGGCAACATTGGTCTATACCAATACGCATGATGGTTGGTCCTAAAGCCTACTGGACGGTTCAACCATGATATTGACAAAAGATGCATGGACAACTTTGTTAGACGCAAAAATGCTTTCATCATCAGCACATTTAATGTCCAGACACTATCAACAACAGCCACGAAAGCAGAACTCGTACACGAAGCACAACTGTATGACATCGATGTCATCTGCATACAAGAACACCGTATTGTGCACAGTGAACCTCTACTACAGGAGTATATCCACGGCTATGCACTTATTACAGCCTCTGCCTGGAAGAACAAGAGAAATGCAGCTACAGGAGGTGTGGGGGTTTTCTTTTATCACCAAATCACCAAAGGCTCTCATGTCATGTGCCAACCTTGCCAACCTTAATGAGCGCGCGCATCTTGAAGCTTACACTGATGTGATGAGTAATCCTGAAACAACAGTCATTTGCTGTTACAGCCCCCACAACGACTATCCAGAAGAAACTGTCTCTCACTTTTACCATGAACTTTCCACTGCCACCAGTACAGTTCCAGCCCATAATCTTCTGTACATCCCTGGAGATTACAATGCTAAGCTTGGGCCTGATGACGCGCTGTTCACTTGCAACAACGAGTCCAACAGAAATGGAATGTACCTGAAGGACTTCATGGAACAATTTAACCTTGTTGCCACTAACACAAGATACCAAAATCAAGCAAGTAGACTTTGGACACACCGCCGCCCAAATGGATAACTTGTCCAACTGGACTATATTCTGGTCAGAAAGAAGTGGATTAACAGCATAAGAACTCAAGAGCCTACATCACTTTTGAAGCTGTTAAGTCTGATCACAGAATTGTCTCTTGCAGGAGCCAGATAAGTTATCGTCAGAATAAACCCCCTCTCAGAGATCCCATGAAAACAATTGACTGGAGGAAGGTAGTGGGGGATCCAAAGCTTTGTGAGCATTATACTGTAGCAGTACATAACAGGTTCAAACAACTTGTTGATGAGCTTGAAGACAAGAACACAAGCACAGTATATGATGTCATCACTTCAGCCACACAAGAAATGGTTGAGATGATAACGAAAAGAAAGAAGACGACTACTGCCTTTGCCCCAAACGACAAAGTCAGCAAAGTCCAGAGGAAAAAACTGAAATCTGCAGCCAAGAAGCACCTACTAAATCCACCAGAAGCTTCCAAAATAACCTTGATGCTGCTAAGACTGCACTTGATGATGCTTACACTGTGGTGCTTGAGGAGCATGTTTAAGTCCAAGGCTGAAGCACTTGACACCTACATCTATGAAAACAAGCATGCAGCTGCCTGGGATGCCCTGACACATGATTTCAGTACTTTAGTTCTATACTTGGCAAGCTGTCGTATGTGTTCAGAAGAACACTAACCTTGATTGAACATTTCTTCATCACAAGATCGCAGAACACCTTCCATCTTGTACCTTTCCTATTAGAAGAGCTTCACGATCTGCTTGAAGAAATGAACAAACAACAAGACACCTGCGTCTCGACAACATTCCTGCAGTAATATGGAAGAATCACTATTTCCCTGATCAACTGTAGACTTTTGTAACACACCTCCACGGAAAACCAAACCAGCTGCCTTCTCAACATCATCATCATTGGCTTCTACCAAAGAAAGGCGACCTCCACAACCCCAAAACTACAGAGGAATCACCACTGTCACCACTGGCCTCTAAGATCTACAAACTCCATGCTGCTCAACAGGTCACTAACATATATCAATTCTCAGGCGGAACCTAAACCCGAATGGTTTTCGCAAAGGCAGATCAACACTAACCCAAGATACTTGCCTCAAAGGTCATTAAGATGAGAATTTCCAAGGAAAGCCTCAATTGTGGTGGTAGATTTTTCCAGGGCTTTTGACAGTGTTAAGAGGGATGTAATGCTGCATCTCCTCGCCAAACTACGGTGTCCTCAGATGAGACTATCAAGGCAATTACCATCATGTATGATACCCATCCCATATAGACCTTTGTGCAGACCATGGAAGGGCCCCAAGGCGTTCCTAACACTACTGGAATCCTCCAAGATGATACTCTGGCGCCCTGTCTCTTTGTAGTCGTGGTTGGTTGTCCCGCAGACAAGTCTTGACATATGAACGACACGGAACTCCCCAAACCATAAAACCTAAGAGTCTAACCTAAAGTCACCATAGTTCAGTTATATTCCAGCCTTGACTACGCAGATGATCTAAGCTCTAACAAGTGATATGAATTGTGGGACCAAAGATCTTACAACAGACTGAGAATGCGCAGACAGTCGGCCGACATCTAAATGCAGAAGACGGAATATAGTGACCGTCAATGAGGAGGTGATCATCAAACTATATTGCACTGCAGATGGTAGCCAACTCAAAGAGGTCAAGGACTTCACGTACCTCTAAGATTAGTCCATTAGCTGCCTACAGACCCGTGTAACTTGCTTCCACAGGAGAATCTTGAATGTGGGACTTCGAACCCTGCAAGGTGGGAGGAAATGTCCCAAAATTTCAAAATGGCAGCCGGCGGCCATTTTGAAAAAAAACCATAAAAACGTCCACATTCCAGGAATCATATCAGATAAAAAAAAGCAAATGAGGTGTCTCTTTGTCACTAGAAGATTCTGGCCTTTTCCAATCCGCTGGAGTAGTTTTAAAGTTCAAAACCTTGACAAAGTATAATTATGACCAATATTTTACAAAATGCCGACACAGCAGACTTTTGAGAAGAAGAAACACAAAATGATGTAATCTTGGCACCAGGTCATCTACAAAGGCAAATGAGGTATCACTTTCAATCAATGCTGGCATTTTCATCCCAATGGAATCGTTTGAAAATATTAAATTTTAAGGACAGCCTTTTAGACAACATATAAATGCCCCAATTCCTACCAGGGGAACACGCTTTCTTTTTCACTCAGATTCTGCCATTTACAACCCAGGGATGAAATGGTTACTAAAGATTACATTTGAGTTAATCTGGGAATTGTCATCATAAAAACAAAATAAAAAATGATTATAGACTTAAATCAAAATGATATAAAAATGATAGAAATATAGGATCTATATTGGGTTTTTTTTGCCATAGACACGGTTCATTTTCATAAAGGAACCCCAAATCACATTATAATAAATTGTTGATTAAATTACTGTTAAGTTGGAGAGGAACCCTTTGACCCCTTGACGTACCTTGAAGACCTTTAAGTTAGAGAATCAACTAAAAAGGTGGAGGAATACTATTTGGTTCGTTTGGAATTAGAGCGAGGTCAAAGTCATCATCCAAAACCTTTTGACCACCTCGGATCCGGGTTGGAACATCACATGTAAGGGAAACAAAATCTTAGTCCAGCTGCCAACTAGATCGATTGGGAGTCATGTCTTCTAGTGTATTTATTGGGGTGCCTGTCGGCAGCAAGATGTGACTAGCCTGTTGGTGTTCC
>JAMKCH010053054.1:0-17249 GCA_023653785.1 Ophioderma brevispina
ATCCTAAAATACCCTGCAAGTGCTAAGACTGAACGTAACTTAATGAGGACAAAATTGGATATAGTCGTTACTGTCCGCACGGACACTTACTGTAACACGTAATTTAGTAATGGAAATTATATCTTTGAACACTGCTGTTTTCTCCCTTTTTCAAAAATTTGCAAAAAAAAAATAACTTATGGGAATTCTACAGACTTATCCTTCACCTTTAAGCTATTCCTGAATATTGAATATTTTCACTCTTCGGGTGAATCGTTGATAGTGTCTTTAATCTCTAGACAATGTTTTGAGAGTATAATGAAGTACGTTTGCAGGCGGTTTATTTTGGGATATTCCCGCTAAAAATACCCAATGCACGTGTTAGTTTGAGGCGTGTAAGTTATTGTGAATTTGTACACTATACGTATAACCAATGCTATTCGCCATTCCTTGTGCTTCTGCTTTAAAGTCACTCCTGCAGATACAATGCTTTAGTTTGGCCCCGTTCTCAGGCAAACGAATGACTTCATAATTAAACGGACATGACGTGTTTTCATTAGCTCTATTGATATCTGCTTGTTATTGCGTCCTGTGGGTCAAGTAATTAATTAATTTAAACCAGAGATTAAAATAACGGCATCATCAACATGTACAGTAATATTTCAATATAGGTAATTGTGCAGCTTTGTAAGCTTCCTTATCCCCCTTATTGGTAAATGTTAAATGTTATATTACTGGAAAGCATGTGGGAGGGATGGAGCTTAATCAGTTTGGCTAATAAGGGTATTGGATTTCTCGGTTAATTGTCTTTTAGCTTGATTACAAGTGCTCTATCTACGCCTGTCGCGGATACTGTTGACCAATCATGCACAAATCAGGAAGATTCCTCAAAGATGAACTGTTAAAGCGGATGTCCTGCATAGAAAAATATTCGAACATACTGATTTACTACAATCACTTCCATTCTTTAAAAATAATTTTGACGTTTACATTGTGTGAAAACTGCAAGAAATATTGTAATATAATATATATGTCTATAGAAAATCAACAAAAGCAGTGATATGTGTGTATGTGATTTACCGTCCTGCTTTTAAAAGAAATCTGCCAAGGAGCATTGTCATATCAAGTGCACAGCAAGGGTGGCAGTGATTATCACAGCCACCCTTTATTATATTTTTCTTGCAGTTTTTACACAATGTAAACGTCAAAATTATTTTTGAAGAATGGAAGTGATTGTAGTATGGGCTTCAATTTTTATGTTTAAATATTTTTTCTATGCGAGACATCCGCTTTAAAGGCTAATATGTGCGTGGATGTGTGTGTGTGTGTGTGCGTGTGCGTGCGTGCGAGTGCAAGTGAAGGTGTGAGTGTTTGTTGAGTGTGTGCGCGTATAACTGTTTCATTAAAATATCATTTGCATTATTAATCTAGCAAGGAGGAGGATTTTTGAATCTTCAGTGCGCGTCGCCATAACCTGTGAAGAAAAAAAAAAAAAAAAAAAACAGGGGGGTTATTGATTGAATTTTATTTTTTTAAAGGTAGGTTGTTTTATGTCAGGGGTGTCTCCATATTTTGGGCTGGGGGTAAAATTCATACTTGCACTTTTGTGCAATAACACACCCCCCTACTTTTAGCTTGATTACAAGTGCTCTATCTACGCCTGTCGCGGATACTGTTGACCAATCATGCACAATCAGAAAGATTGCTCAAAGATGAACGGGTTAAAGTCGATGTCCTGCATAGAAAAATATGTGAACATACTGATTTAAGCCCATACTACAATCACTTCCATTCTTTAAAAATAATTTTGACATTTACATTGTCTGAAAACTGCAAGAAAATTATAATATAGGATGGCCGTGACATCACCGCCACCCTTGTTGTGCACTTTGCATTGCTCTCTGGCAGATTTCTTTTAAAAGCAGGACAGTAACTCACATACATGCATATCATTGTTTTTGTTGTTTTCTATAGACATACTGATCTCGGAGGCGATAGATGGGTCATCTAGCACCTCTCAGATAAATTTGTCTATAGAAAAATAACAAAAGCAGTAATATGCACGTGTGTGAGTTGCTGTTTTGCTTCCAAAAGAAATCTGCCAAGAAGGGTTGACAGGTGCACAACAAGGGTTGTTGTAGCACCTCTCAGATCAACATGTCTATAGAAAATCAACAAAAGCAATGATATGTATGCATGAAATCTGCCAAGCAGCATTGTCATGTCAGGTGCACAACAAGGGTGGCAGCGATTATCACAGCCACCCTATACTATAATTCTTGCAGATTGTACAAAATGTAAACATCAACATTATTTTTAAAGAATGGAAATGATTGTAGTATGGGCTTCAATTTTTATGTTCAAATATTTTTTCTATGCGAGACATCCGCTTTAAAGGCGAATATGTGCGTGGATGTGTGTGTGTGTGTGTGCGCGTGTGTGCGTGCTTGCGTGCGAGTGCGAGTGGAGGTGTGAGTGTTTGTTGAGTGTGTGCGCGTATAGCTGTTTCATTAAACATCATTTGCATTATTAATCTAGCAAGGAGGAGGATTTTTGAATCTTCAGTCCGCGTCGCCATAACCTGTGAAGTACAACAAATTGTGTAAATTTTGACCACTTAAAAATCCAACCATTCATTTTGACAAATTCATTTCTTGAGGCTATGTACCTTAAGCAACAATGTTCAGTGTTATGACAAGATCATGAGCTCCTCGTGTATGTGTATATAGGGTTGATATTATGCGTGTCTTGGAAATGTCATATTTGTTATGTTGTTTGCAACACACGGCGTCTGATGATAGCAGCGTTGATAGTATTATTATGGTTGTCAAAAGCCCTTGGGTGCTGACTGAGCCGGCCGCATGTCATGTTTGAACATAAACCCGGGGATTTGCCTTGCCGTAGATTGCCTCTGACACGTAAAGCATGACATTATTCGGTTTTATGCCCTATGGAGAAAACGCGATGATGTTTGAGCCTTGGATTATCATAATTTAAACCATGATATTTGGAGTGCAATTTTGCATTAAGCCTCGTAGTACGCAGACTTGCAACGTTAAAAGTCCGCCTCAGGTTAAGACGCGCTGAGACGCTGCACATCTGAAGCAGCTCTAATTCAAGTAATAACTAATAGAGTTCCACATTAAATGTATGAGAGGTTTCTTCGGGGATTTGCGTTACAAATCATGCCTAAATATCGCCGGAGCAGTTTCAGAGAATGTAGATAAAGTCTAATAAGGCCAACGAACTACGTAAATGAAACGGAATGCGTGAGATATGTGGAATTTTGGATCACCATTAGACATTCTGAAAAGACCACATAAAATTGTGTCATCTATACGGTACTGCTGTATGATACAACACATCTCGTATAGGAATACTGGCATTTTGTATCATGAACCAATACGTGAATACGTACAAATACACATAGATCTATTTCCAGTTCCATAAAATATAATATAGAACTGTTTTTCAAAATATATATATGGTTGTGTCTCCCTATACCTCAGCTTGTGAGTTATTGTTGCTTTTTTCACTTGCCTTCTACTGCTATATTGTTTTTAGCAGTTTATTTAAGTTATGCATCTCATTAGTCTACATTTGTTATTTTAAACTTTTATTTTGTTTAGTCACGTTTATTTAATAATTATACTGGTAGAGTAGTAATAACAATAATTACTCTACACTATGAAAAAAAACAACAACCAAGCAGTAAAATTACCAGAAATTTAGTTGAACTGTGGCAGAAAAAAGTACGACAACAATAAATTACAATGTCATAGAGCAATATGAGCAACTGGACAATACAGATAAAACTTACAAAAAAGAACCGACGTTTCGAACGGATGTACTGTTCTTCTTCAGGGACAAACGAAAAAAAAAATATAAGAATAGCCTTAGCAAAACATTGCAGCTGTGGTAAGTACAGAAGTCATAAGTTACCTGTTGCAGAGCGAGTTGGTAAAACAGAACTGCCTATGGATATTTATTAATAATTTTCCCTGGAGATGGCCAGCGCACGCAAGTGTTGAAAAAAAACGTGCGCTTGGCCGGACTCGAACCGGCAACCTCAGTATTACTAGCACGGCGCTCTTACCAATTAAGCTAACAAGTTAGGGTAGGTAGCTAGCCATCACCTATAGATGTTAGGTCCGAAAGGTGTCCATCGTTTTCCTAGCGGATAGCATCAAGATGCTATGATGACAAAGTAAGATAGATCATAAACAAAATACCGCGGAGGTCGTTCTATCTGCATACATGCGTACATTCTGGGTTGTCACAGTGCCTCATGTAGAAATTGGCCTCGTCTATGCTGCGCGTTTCATAGAGTAATCTCGGGGCATTTGGAGCAGACAGTTTGATTTCCTATTTTCGTGCAGACCCTCCTGATTTCAGTACCTGAATTATGTACAGATGCCTGTGGATGCTTAGTGATCCCGTTGATAGAAAACTGCGTAATGTGACATCAATTAGACATCAAAACGCTGCCACAAGACTTGCCCTGCCAGAGCAGTGACATCTAGGCCTGAGCAGCATTAATCCGATTTTTACAGCAGTTTCATTGGCTTCCAATGTGTTTCTCAAGAAATTCAGCAAAATGCTTCTGATAACATATAACAGCATCCACGGATTTACTCCGGCATTCTTCCAGGATCTCGTCACATTGTATCCGCCCCCTTCGGCATCTACGGGTTCGACGTTTGTCAACACATAACCTTCTGCAGGACATCTTTCCCCACCGCCATTTACTTCTTCCACTTCTTCCTCCATCTAGCCATTGCCCTTCTTCCACCATTTACTTCTTCATCTCGAACCTTCTCTGTGGTCCGCTTTCCCTCCTAAATTGGCTCATAGCACCGTGTGTTAATAAGTGAGTATACCACATTTGGGACTCATAGCACGAAAGGAAACATCTCAATGGTCCTAAAAATTACACTGGAAAGAAAAAAATTAAACTTTTCCTTCAGATACCAATATCTCTGATGGAGTAAAGTGGGGGGACCAGGTTGTCGATCCCGCACCCAACCTTTAAAAACAACAATATAATCGCTTGACAACACCATTTTTTCATGTGAATACAAGAAGACAGGAATGTGGCAATAGCTCCATGTAATGCATCTGTGTGGCCATGTATTAGGATGACTCTGAATTTATCTTCCCTAGAGTCATTGGCTCTGACTTTTGTCGCCTAAGAAACTTTTCAAGAACCACTCTGACCAAAAGACCTTCCAAAATATAGATTTGAGATGAGTTCAATGTGGCGTTTTTGCAACTTACGACCTTCCTGCATTCACCCAGCAAATTGTAATGATGCTTCTTGAAATCGCATGCATGTGACAGTAATTAATGAAGGGCTTCGTTTATAGTGATACCAGGATTACAGGTATTTGTAGCACTTGAATATTTTCACATTTGATCAATAGACGGTGCCATTCACACGTTAAAGACTCATCAGTGATTCATCCGAAAAGAGTCAAAAATATTTTGAAATTTTGCAGGATAGCTTAAAAGTGATGGATAAGGCTGTAATAATTCTCATAAGTTTACTACTTCCCTCCAACTGAAGAATTGGCAGAAAATGAAGAAACGGCAGTAGTTCAAAGTATGACTCTCCATTCAGCCGTTACGCGTTGTATAATGGAGAGTAATGAGTAATTAGGTTGCTCTCGGCTGACCTCATCACTTTGTAGGATACGTTAGAGTACCTGTACTTGTTACAGACATTGCAAAAATCTGATTTTTGATGATTTGTTCAATTTTCTGATTTAACAATCAAGGATGTGCCTTAATTTTGATGCTCCAGAAAGATTTTGTGAAATACTGTATATTTCTTTGTTTAGAAGTAGAGGATTCCATTGTTTTTTTTTTTTTTTCAAATTCGCTCTGTATATCTCCCGTAGACTGTGGCTGCAAAATTCACACCTTTTGGCGAAAAAAATATTTCTAAAAAGTTACTTCACCAAATTTGTCATTATGTCCCAAGATAGTTCCCCGGATATATCGTCGTGCTTGTATATAATAGTTGTTTGGCATTTGTGGTTTTCTTATGACAATAGATTTTACAGTAAATGTTTCAAGGCAATAAAATCACTCATCGAGCATTTGTATAAGCCCAGAGATTCAATTTGTTGCCATCGGATTGTTGATTTGTATATCTGTCTCGAAATGTTTGTCGAACACAGATGAGTTGGATTTTAATGAAACCCTGCATAGATTCCTGAAAGATTTTATCTTAAAGAAAGTGTGGAGTGTGTGGTGTCCTGTATGTGTGGTAACAGTCTGTTGGGAACCCAATACGTACGAAACCCATTACGTACAAATTGTACGTAATGGGCTCAAGGCTCTTATGTTGTTGTCAAAAGTTTATGTTTCTCGTTGCCCAATATGTACGAAAAATAATTTCAGTCCGAACAAAATGAGGGCGCATCACAAGAGCTGAAAATAAAGTTCTCCCCCTCTGCAAACTCCCTCTATTGACCTCACGTTTCGACCACAATAACCATTTCGACCCAATAAAAAAAACCTTGTCCTCATTTAAACCCATTCATAAAATTTCTTCAAAATTGAATTTGTACGTATCAGGGCAGAGGTGGCCAAAATTGTCATTACTTAAATGTCCCATAATGCTCAAAACATGCCTTTTTACGTTAATTATAATTATAATCACAAACATAAAAATGATGAAATGGTCATAAAATTCCTGATAAATGGAATTTGTACCGTATTGGGCCCAAGTGTCACTTTCTGGCAAATTTCAGGTTCCCCAAGCCCAATACGTAACAAAATATGGCGGAAGGCCGTGGGTTGGGCCTATGATACCTAAATCATCAACAAACCTCTTGTAAATCAAAAACACATACTAGGGCCTATACCTCAACAAGTTTAGACCATAAAAATGAGTTTAGATTTTAAGCATTTAAAAAAAATGAATTTTTACTATTGGGAAGAGTGAACCAACATGCCTACATCTGAAAGTATAGGCTCAACCATTTTCATTCAAAGGATTAAAATTGTCATAATGCTAAAACAGTGCATTTTACGTTGGCCCCAAATCATATTATATAATAAACAAACATAAAAAATTAAGATATGGTCATGATTGCTCAAAAATGGAATTTGTACTTAATTGGGCCCAAGTGCAATTTTTTAGCAAATTCAGGTTCCACGGCCAATAAGTACTAAAAATCTATTTTCTGAAATGAGGGGGCACTTAGAAAAGTGCGCAAAGCTGTTTTTCTTACTCACCTAAAACCATATCGGCCCCCCGATAACCATTTCGACCCATTTAAAACTTGTCCTATTTCAATGATCTGGGGCGGTGGATATTTGTGCTATTATATCGAAATTAAATCAATCTTCTTTGTTAAATCAAAAACAACCTACTCAAAATACAAGATTTTATACTATAAAATGAGTTAGATAGTCGTTATATGCTTCAACATTGAATTTGTGCGTATAGGGCAGAGGTGGCCAAACTTGTCCACATTCTTAACAGTTTAGGTTAAAAGCAAAAAAAAATAAAAAAATAAAAAAAAAAAATACTAAAATTGTCATAAATTGTCACAAACAGGCATCTTTACGTTGCTCATATATCATGTTATATAATAAATAATACAAACATTAAAATGAGTAAAATTACTCATAAATTGCTCAAATTGAATTTGTACGTATTGGGCCCAAATTTCAGTTCCCCGGAACCAATTACGTACGAAAAAATATTTTTGGTCTGACAAAAGTGGGCGCACTTGCAGAACTTAAAAGAAAATTCCCCCAAAAGTTGGTTTTCATTGTGACTCCGCCTAAACCATTCGGCGCCCATCACCCTTTTCGACCCAATTAAAACGTGTCCTATTTCAAATATAATGGTGGCTAATTGTGGCCTATGATCCTAAATTAAATCAAATCTCTTCGTTGTAAATAGAAACCTACCTCAACGACGATTTAGACCATAAATTGAAGTTAAATCGTTATTAAATGCTTCAAAAGTGAATTTGTAGGTATTGGGCCCAAGTGTCATTTATTTTTGCAAATTTCACGTTTCCCGGCCCAATATACCTTAGATAGTCATGAATGCTTCAAAATTGAAACCCCACTTCAGGTTTTTCTTTCCTCCCCTGCTTGCTAAAACTCCTTTGTTTGGTGTTTACGTCACAATGACGTCATAAAGTTCGCATGTCAGCACAACTGCCATTTTCCTCCATATACACACACAGTGAAAAATTCATTTTTCGCCAAAAAAAGGTAGGAAAATCAGATTTCCATGGGGTTTTTACGCTACTTGATGTGAAATGACTAGTTTTTATATAAGGACACGCATGTTAGAAGCTATAATAGGTGTTGAGAGGGGTCGCAAAATTGCGAAATTCATTTGTACCCCCTATGTTCAGTAATTTTCGTACTTTTCCTCAACATATGACGTCATGGTGACGTCATATGGGGATGTTAGTACTTCCTTTGTTACCAATGGAAAGAAGAAACGCAAAGCTATCCTTTGGTACTAATTTACAGGAATCCTGTTGGTTTCATTACGAAAATCCCAAGGGGGATGTGGTAACCACCCCCCCCCCTTCTGGGAGTTTTGTTACAAAAATGGCTCAAGGTTAGACGAGGGTTAATTTTAATGATTTTCTAGTGATGTTTCAGGTTAATGGATTTTTCAATACTTAGGCTGTTATTGGTGACGATACAATCTAAATGCCGATATGGTTGTGCGCTTTAGCTAGTTGTAACCTTGATGAAGCGAAATGATTGTGGCGATTTCCTTATGCATGTAATGATAATTGGCATCGTGCGTGAGCATCTCGTAGAAGGAGAAAAGATTTCCACATCACATACATAGTGGACATGAATGCCAATGTCTGACAGCTGAAGACAAATTCTGCGGCACATTTGGGGATTTCTAAGACAACAGCTTTGGATCATGTGTGGAAGCCAATGAATTAAATTGAATAACAACAATCAATCGTGATTTACGCCTTCCTTGAAATGTCTAGTTTTGTAGAGTTTCCCCATTTGTTGAGGTAACGTGGTATGAAAGGGTCAGATTTAATAAACGGACCAATAAACAGTAAATTTTCCTTGATAGAGGGTGCTTTTCTTTTCCTGAGATACCGCAAATTAACAGTTTTTTTTTTCAAACAAATCTGTTACTAGACTTAATTAAAAAAAACGTAATATCAGATCATCTGCAGTCGCAACTCATGGCCTCATCCCAGGTAAGCAACAACTTCTCTAATGCCAGTTTTTTGTAGTCGCATGGTTCATAAACACAAACAAAGGATGAAACTAAAATAATGGTTACCCACTAGAGGAGCCTTACATTTGTATCAAAAATCAAAACAAACTGTCATAATGTAGGCATTCATTATCATTTCCACCTAGCTGCTACAATCGTGTGCCATTCAAATGTTAATCCCATGGGAATGCCAAACATAGTAGAGTAATAGCAACAAATGCATCAGTAATTGAAAACAACACTATGATCATTTGTGCTGGGGGGGCATTGACTTGCGTGTACAACATGAATGAGGAATGATAGACCATCAGCCTTCTATAGCTCGGTAACCTCATTACTGGAACCACCAAAGGAAGAGAATCGTCAGGTATACATCTGCCATCCTGAATTGAAACGTTTCTATTGTAGGTGAAGTTTGTGCTGCTTTTTTGGCAGATTATAATGGAGAAGTCGTCTGGAATTCTCGTGTTACATTGATGCCCAGAACATGTCAATCTCGACTCTTTATGGTGAGTCTGAACCCTTCTACCTCAAACAAATAGGGAAACTCTAAAAACTATAGACCTATTTCAACACATATCTCAACAGGAAGGGGTAAATCCGATGATTGGTGTTAATCATTTTAATTGCGTAGCAGGACTGACGTTTTGAAGTTGTAAACTACGTAGTTAAAATAATATAAACCTGTATATGCAAATATACCGTTCTGAGCTATCCGCTAGGAAAAGCGATGGACACCTTTCGAAACCTAACACCTATAGATGATATCTATCGCTCTTTCAGTCAACCCAGTCTTGTGGCCTCAGTGCGTTAGAGCGCCCGTCATAGTAATCTGGAGGTCGCGGTTCGAATCCGGCAAGCGCATATGGTTTTTTTTTTCAAAAACACTTGTGTGCGCTGGCATCTCCAGGGAAAGATAATACATAACCCTGACTTTAACGCTTGTTGTTTGTGCTCAGAGTCCTTCACAGATTGTCATGGTAAGAATCAAGACTATACCCAGGAGCTAGCACACATTTGTAACACATCTCAAGTACAAAAGGTTTGAGTGAGTAAAATGTATGACAGCTGACAGAAACCCCTGAAAACGCGTTCTTAAGTGCCGCAAGTGGTGCAATAAGGAGGGGGCCAAGACCAAGATTGTACAGGGGTCAAGTTTTTTTTAAAAACAAAAGTAATTATTGTTGCAAAAAACGTTACCAATGTGTTCCTCTTATCATTAAGATTCAGAAAAGGGATAGTTTGTAATATGTACAGGCTAATGTTTCAGAGTTAGAGGCTAATAAAAACAAGCGAACTCAATAAAAAAGGTCAATTCAGTTGTACAAGGGTCAACTTTACAATTGCTCCGATTTGGATGAAAAAATGTGCAAAATTAATTGGTGGAGCTCAAGGATAAAAATAAGGAAAGTTTTGAGTGTCTCAAATGCTTGCTTAAGAAAGTGGGGGGTAACAAGATCAAGCCCCATTGAATGCATGGGACGTTGACCTTCTGTGCCCCATACATCGGAAACTAAGGGCAATATAAGACATTCAAAACTATTCCTTATTTAACCCTATTGAACTCACCAATAATTTGCCACCATTTTTTATCCAAATCGGGGCAACTTTAAATTTGACCCCCTGTCTGTTTGTGTTGTGGTACATAGAGCGGGAGGAGGGGGGTCAGGGAGGGGGGAGGGGGAGGGAGGTATAAGGGACACAGGTCCAATGAGGGAACTCTAGTGGGGTTTTTGTATGTTTTCGATTTCATGCCTTGCTTCTTTGTCTCCCCTGCTGTTTTTTTCCTCTCTTTTTTTGCTTTGTAAAACTGAAATTGACCCGTATAGTGATTTTTGCGTTTTTAGCCTTAACTCTGAAACTTTAGGTTGTACATTTACAAATATACCCTTTTCTGAATCCTTAAAGTTAGACACATAACATGGTTTGTGCCTTTCAAAATGATGGGATCAATTTAAAAATTTGACCACCTGTATCAAACTTTGTTTTGGCCCCCTATTCCTTAAAACCCATTTGCGGCACTTAAGAATCATGTTTCAGGGGTCCCTGTCAAGTCTGTCCACATATTTAATTCACTCAAACCCTTTTGTACTTGAGATGTGTTAACAAATGTGTGCTAGCTCCTGGGTACTATATCAAGCCTGTTTGCAGTTGACACAGACTTCCACACCATCACGGGCGGCATCCAGAATCGTAAAGCAAGAGCGAAAGGAAGCGTATAACATGAGAGTTATTGGAAACAGACTTAATCATGCAGAACTTTTTATTGAAGTAGTATTATTGTTGTATCAAGTGGCCAGTATACGGAATTCCTAGCTTACAGACATGCATAAAGAGGAACAGTTCAATGTGTTGGTTGATAACACGCATCACAGATAAGAGCAAAACACTTGAAAAAAATGGGTCATTTACCCCATTTTTTTGGGCTCATAAAACATTCATTATATGGTGCTAATTTGCATTGGCAGCCATTTTGAAAAGCGCCCTCCTTTAGGAATACATTACGTGAAGGAATGTGACCAATCTATACATATGACATCCAACAAATATAGGAAAGCATGTAAACTGTGACCATATTTTACAACATTTTATGGCTATTTAAAACTCATTATTAGGTGTTGTTAGATAGCATTTGGCGGCCATTTTGAACGGCGCCCTCAATAAGGAATATTCAAGTGTTTTCTTCTCCTGGGGATGGAATGTGACGTCTAGACATTTGACCATAAACAAAAAATAGAAAAAACACTACAAAAATGGGCCATTTCACCCATATAGTGGCTATGGAAAACGCCATTAGATGGTGGTTAAATGGCCATTTTGGCGGCATACTTTGAAACGCCCTCTGCGAAAAAAGTGCCGCGTAAGTAAAAGTCTACCCACACTTTTTTGGTATGTCTAATGGTCTAAGTCCATGGTGTGAAGAGTCACTTAGGGCACATCTCAAGCACACGGGGACCCACCCAGCAAACATGTATAGCTTTTAAAATCCAAAAAGCTTTAGGGGCTCTGTCCTGGACCCCTGCTGGGGCTCTGCCTCTGCATCCCTTCAGGGGCCCAAGCTGGGCCCTAGGAGGGGCCCCTGAACCTCACATGCTCAGAAAATTCTGCTCATGACTATGTAATGAAAAACAAACACAATACCAATACTCATTTGTGGTGTTTTTTAACCTTTCACATGTGGGTTATGTCCATTTTAAGGAGGGAGGGGGAAGGAAGAGGCGGGATCGGTTACATGAGAAATTCGCTAGACCAAAATCGGCTCCTAAGAAAAACTGACTTTTTGCAACCTGGTGACAATTAAGTAATTTAAAAACTGTTTTTGCTTTTAGCTAGTACGTAAGGATTGGGGACAATTTTGGTCACCTCTGCCCCATCTCATTTTACCTCTCTTGACGTAAAATTCAAATTTTTAAGCATTTTTATGCCAATCTAACTCATCTTTTATGGTCTAAATTTTGTTTGAGGTATGTGCTTTTGATTTACCAAAGAAGATTTGATTTAACTAGGTATCATAGGCCCAAAATAGCTCCCCCCCCCTCCCATATCAAATTGAAATAAGGACAAGCTTTAATTGGGTTCGAAAGGCCATATGGGGCCGAATGGTTAGGCTCACGCACTACGAAAAAACAACTTTTGGGGACTTTTTAAAAGGTCTATCAGGCAGTGCACCCTAATTGTCAACAAAAATATTTTTCGTTACGTATTGGGCCGGGGAACCTGAAATTATCTGAAACACTGGCCTTGGAAAGTACAAATTTCATATTTGAGCAACTTATGACAATTTCACTAATTTTTAGTCTGATTATTATACCCATATGAGGTGGGCAACGTAAAAAGCATGTTTTGATCAGTGTGACGATTTTAAGTAAATTTAAAAATTGTTTGTTTTAGCCTATGCTAAGTATGTGGACACTTTTGGTCACCTATGCACAATACGACAAATTCAAATTTTAAGCATTTATGAACTTCAAATAATTTTTATGGTTAATGCGTCTAAATCTTGTGTGAGGTATGGTTTTTGATTTAACAAAGAAATTGCTTTAATAGGTATCATAGGCTCAAAATAGCCCCCCACCCCCATATCAGGTTTGTGAAATAACGAACAGCTTAATTGGGTTTGGTCGAAAGGTTATGGGGCCGAATTTGTTAGGCTGAGGAGTCAATGGGAAAACGACTTTTGGGACTTTTTTGTTGTTAAAAGTGTCATCAGTGTGACCTAATGTCAGACCAAATTTTTTTCGTACGTATTGGGCGGGGAAGCTGAACTTTTGGACCCCAAAAAATGACACTGGGCCCACTCCAATACGTACAAATTCCATTTTTTTGAGCAAGTTATACCATTTCACTCACTTTATGTTTGTATATTTCGTATATATAAAATATGATGTGGCATTGGAAAAAAATGATTGTTTTGCAGTAATTATGAACATATTAAAGTATTTTTTAATTGTGGTTTAGCAAGATTACTTAAGTATGTATACAATTTTGGTAACCTCTGGCCCAATACGTAAAAAAATTCCAATATCAAGCATTTTAGCCATATAACTCATGCTTTTATGGTCTAAATTTGTTTGAGGTATGTGTTTCTGAATCTACAAAGAAATTTGATTACCTTGGTATCTAGGCCCAAATAGACCCCCACCATATGAAGTTGAAATACGGCAAGCTTTAATTGGTCAAAATGGTTATATGGGGTCGGAATTTGTTTTAGGCTAGTGTCAATTGAAAAAACAAATTTGGGACTTTTTTTAAAGGTCTATCAGTGAGCCCTTATTTGTCAGACCTAAATATTTTTCGTTAGTATTGGGCCGGGGAACCTAACATTTTGCCAGAATTTACAATTGTCTGCCTATAGTCCAAATTACATTGTGGAGCAGTTTAGAGGACCATCTCATTCATTTGTTGTTTGTATTATTATATATAGATTTGGGCAACGTAAAATGCACGTTAGATCAATTATGACATTTAAGTAATTTAAAAAAAATGTTGGTGTACCTATACTTAAGTATGTAGGACATTTTTGTCACCTCTGCCAATACGTACAGATTCAAATTTAAACATTTTATGACTATCTAACTCACTTGTTGAGGTATAAATCTGGTTTGAGGTATGAGTTTTTGATTTACAAATTAATAGGATTTGATTTAACTTAGGTTATCATAGGCCCAAATAGGCCCCCCCCCCATATCAAGTTGAAATAAGGACAAGCTTTAATTGGGTCGAAAGGTTATGGGGCCGAATGGTTTAGACGGAGTCAATGAAAATAAACATTTTGGGACTTTTTTAAAGGTATATCAGTGCGGCCCCTCATTTGTCAGACCAAAAATTTTTCGTACCGTATTGGGCCGGGGAAAGCGTGTAATTTGCCCAAAAATGGACACGTGGGCCCATTTTTATGTTTTATGGTCTAATCTGGTTGAGTCTGTGTTTTGGATTTAAAAAGAGTATTTGATTACAATTAGGTATCATAGGCCCAAATTAGCCACCCCCCCCCCATTCACGTGAAATACGGACAATGTTTTATTGGGTCGAAATGGTTATGGTGCCCCGACGAAATTATTGGTTTTAGGCTGAGTCAATGGACAAGACTTTTGGGAATTTTTAATGGTCTCTCAGTGCGCCCTCATTTGTCAGACCAAATTTTTTCTACGTATGGGCCGGGGAAGATTTGTAATTTGCCCCCCCCAAAAAATGACACTTGGGGCCCATACGCACAAATTCCATTTTTGAGGCAAATTATGACCATTTCACTCATTTTATGTTTGTATTATTTTAAAAATATGATTGTTGGGGCAACCAAAAAGCATCTTTTGCAATTATGAACAAAGTTATTTTTTAATTGTTGAGTTTTAGCCTAGATTACTTAAGGATGTATACAATTTTGGCACACTCTGCCCAATACGTGTAAAAATTCAAATATCAAGCATTTTATTGGACTATCTAACTCTCTTTTATGGTCCTAAATCTTTGTTTGAGGTATGTGTTTCTGATCTACAAAGAAGATTTGATTTCACTGAGGTATCATAGGCCCAAATAGACCCCCACCCCCATATTGAAGTTGAAATACGGAAAGCTTTAATTGGGTCAAAATGGATATGGGGGTCGCATTACTTGTTTTTAGGCTAGGTCAATGAAAACAACTTTGGGGCGATTTTTTTAAAGGTCTAGTACGTGAGGCCCTTATTTGTCAGCCTAACTATTTTTCGTACGTTATTGGGCCGGGGAACCTAACATTTTGACAGAAATTTACAATTGTGCCTAATTTACGTCCAAATTCCATTTTTGAGCAGTTTATGACCATCTCATTCATTTGTAGTTTGTATTATTATATAATATTGATTTGGGGCAACGTAAAAATGCACGTTTAGATCAAATTTTTATTGGGGGGGGGGGGGGACAATTTAAGTAATTTAAAAAAATGTGGTTTAGCTTTACTTAGTATGTGACAATTTTGGTCAAACTCTGCACCATACGTACAGATTCAAAGTTTAAACATTTATTGACTATCTAACTCACTTTTGAGGTCTAAATTTGGGTGAGGTATTATGCGTTTTTTTTTTACCAAAATAATAAGATTTGATTATTTAGGTATCATAGCCCAAATAGCCCCCCCCCCCCATAATCAAGTTGAAATAAGGACAAGTTAATGAGGGCGAACAGGTTATGGGGCAGAATTTGTTTTAGTTTAGGACTGAGTCAATGGAAAATAAACTTTTGGGATTTTTTAAAGGTTTATATCAGTGCGCCCTCATTTGTCAGACCAAAATATTTTTTCGTACGTATTGGGCCGGGGGGGGAAGCTGTATTTTGCCCCAAAAATGACACTTGGGCCCATTTTTATGTTGATTGTCTAAATCTTGTTTGAGGTAGTGTTTTGGATTTACAAACAAGCGTATTTTAATTCAACTTAGGTATCATAGGCCCAAATTAGCCCCCCCCCCCATTTCAAGTTGAAATACGACAACTTTAATTGGGTCGAACTAGTTTATGGGGCCGATTGGTTTTAGGAGGCTGAGTCACTGGACAAAGAACTGTTGGGACTTTTTTAAAGGTCTACAGTGCGCCCTCATTTGTCCAGACCAAATTTTTTTTTCGTACGTATTGGGGCCGGGGAAGATGTAATTTGCCCCAAAAATGACACTTGGGCCCAATACCACAATATTTCCATTTTGATGAGCAATTTATAACACATTTCACATCATTTTTATGTTTGTATTATTTTAAAATATGATGTGGGCAACGCAAAAATGCATTTTTTGAGCAATTAGGACATTAAAAAGTATTTTTTTTAAAAAAAAATGTTGTTTTAGCCTATACTTAAGTATGTGACAATTTTTGTCAATTCCGCCCAATAGGTACAAATTCAAATTTCAATTTTATGGCATCTAACTAATCGTTTATGGTCAATCTTTTGAGTTATCTGTTTTTGATTTCAAATTATAAGAATTTGATTTAACTTAGGTATCATAAGGCCCAAATACCCCCCCCCCCGCCCCTCACCCCCCCCCCCCCATCAAGTTGAAATACGACACTTTAATTGGGTCGACATGGTTATGTGGCCGAATCATTTAGGCTGATCAATGAAAACGACTTTTGGGAATTTTTTTTAAAGGTCTATCGGTGCGCGCCATCATTTGTCAGACCAAAATATTTGTTCGTACGTATTGGGCCGGGAAGATGTAATTTTGCCCCAAAAAAGACACTTGGGCCCATTTTTTATTGTTTATTTTCTGGTCTAATCTTGTTTGAGTTAAGTGTTACTCTGAGTTACAAAGAATATGTTGATTTTAACTTCGGTACCCTAGTGCCCCAATAGATCCCCCCCCCCCCATATCAAGTTGTAAAATACGTAGCACGCCTTTTAAATGGGTCGAGATGGTTATGGGGCCGAATTGGTTTTAGGCTGAGTCAATGGAAAAACGACTTGTTTTTGGGACTTTTTTTTAAAGGTGTATCAGGCAGTGCGCCCTCATTTGTCAACAAAAAAATTTTTTCGTACGTATGGGCCGGGGAACCGGAAATTTTGCCATAAATT
>JAMKCH010053055.1:0-10144 GCA_023653785.1 Ophioderma brevispina
CATGACCATGGCCCGTGAGTAATTACCCTACTTGCACTGGTCAGTTAGTAGTACTTAGGACATAGCACTATACTGGGGTCTTTAATGAGACTAGTCTTCACAAGGCTTTGCTATGGTAGCAGGTATGTATCAGTGTTTCTGATTGGTTGGGTCAGAAGGTTCAGAGATTGCACATTTTTGCTGGACAAACTTTGCTGTTAGAAGACTTCATAGCCAATTTATATCCAAAATACTACGTCCAAGGTGATTAATATACAATTGTGGTAAACAATGACATTGAGTATATGGTATATTTTAACACGGATTTAGCTAAAATAATTCATTATGCAGACCAATATTTCATGTGTAGTTAAACAGCCACAACTTTTGTACAGCATTATATGACGACTATTATATCAACAGATCGTGATTCGGTCTTGCATTGGACAAGAAATTCCATTTAAAAGGGCCAAATCATGATAAACTGTAGCTTGTGTGATTTCTACTTTCAAAATACTACCAGATGTACTATAAAGAGTAACCACTTAAACTGGAATGCATTTTCTTTTCACACAGTAAAGGTGGATCATTATGGATTGATTGCCTAGACCACAGTATTCATTAACAAAGAGTAATTCCTGCATGTGACTATGTATATAGCTATGTAAAGACCAAACATTGTAAATAAAAAATCGTGCTATCAAAGCAGAAGAGTGTCCTTTTTTGTAAGGATTCGTCTTGTTAGATTTAACCTTAGTCTTACTAGTTTTTTGGTACACGGTTGTACACGAAGGGGGGGGGGGGTTACCACCTCCCCTTGGGATTTCTATGCTTATGATTTTGTTACTAGTGGATAGCTATGGTCATACTCTTTCCATTGATACGAAAAAAAAAATTGTCCAGTGCCTAACAATGACAATTTAATCTAATCACAAAACCAGACATAGGAATTCTTTCATATGGTTCAGCTCTAAATGACAAGTGGCTTTTTTTTTTTTTTTTAGGTTTAGCTAGGTTAATTTAACATATTTTGAACTCCAGGATGGCAACAGGCTTTGGAAACCACATTTTTCCAATGTTGCTCAGAACCAATAGTTCAAATGGCAGTTCCTTTGAAAATGGCGGTCATTTTGATGAAATCGAGATGGCGGGAGGTACGTCCCTACCGTAAAATAAACACACATACCATCCTACACTATCATCTTGATTCTCTCCCAAAAACTGTTTAATCGATATTTTGTTGGCGTCCGGATTCTTATAGTTTACAATTTTGAGTTTGACAATCTCAAAAAAAATTACACACCCCCCCAAAAAAAAGAAACTCTTAGTAATAAGTGTTTTATCACCGTTTTAGCGGAGTTAATGTAGCATAATAAGAGGGGAAAATGTTACCTTACAAACCATTTACGATGTTTTTCCAAGATAACGCTTTCTTAACAGAAATTTCGACCTTGCCGTTCGTCTTCCATAACTGTAAAATACTGTCAGCAAAATCAAACAAATCTGAAAAAAAAAATGCATCGGGCAAGGCTGGTAACTTATTAAAAAAAAACATCAAATATCACAAGAAAAACTGGATTTAAGGGGAGGACCTAAGACTATATGATAAAAATGTTGAAAAATCCCTAGTGAAATTAGGCCCATAAACTTGGTAATTAAGACAATGAAACGAGTCATTGGAACGCATCCAGTTTACCAATTCATCTCGTGCGAACGAAGAGATTCCATTTTACAGTGGGCCAATGACTTGTTAATTTTCATAACAACTATCTAACTTGTCTAATTGGTTTGACTGCCTGTTAATCTATGCACATCTATTGTGATTATATTCAATGAAAGAACTGCTCTAGATTAACTTTCAATACAACTTAGCTTAACGTCCCAATGAAAAAGTAGAAAGGTTGGGGTAAGTATTAAATTTAACGACACCAACACAATTGGATGGTGTAATGATAAAGTTTCAAGACCAACTTTAAAACCATAATAAACATTCCATGTTTATTAAACATCATGAAAGCAGATGTATTACAATACTCTTTCGGGAAATTAATCACCTGAAGAGGCCGAGGCGTGTACATTTTGAAAGTTTTTTTTCGGATCGGGACCGTTATATTTCTGGCGTATAAGCGATTATTCATGCGCTCAAAAGTATGTGTGTACATTGAAAGAGTACAATCACAAGAAATACGGAGAGGAATTGGCTCACCTCTAAGTAAATAATCATGGGTCACGAAGATAATTTTAGATTGCGCTGAAACATTTTGTTTTGTCAGTTAACCTGTGACAACGTAGTTCCAAAAGTGGTAGCAGAGCATGCATTTTCTCAATAAATGGATTTCCCAAATTTGCACTTGATTTCTGATGTAGCTATTAAGAGAAAACTATTCTCTAAAAGGGATCCGTTTATTTTCGTATCAAGGGCGTTCTTACATTCACCTTACCAATTGCCTTGAAAACCAATGTGGCTTGGAATTCAAGCTAAGACAACCGTTTTTGAGTTGAGGACAAACTGAATACTTCCAACAGTTCAGAAACGTTGGGATGGAATGAAAAGTTAGAGTAGAACTCGCCTGTCACCTTTTCGATCCCTGTTTAGCTAGCCAGGTATATAGCAATTATGGTGTCATAATCAAGATACGCATTGTACATTGAGGTCAAGTATTTCTAAGCGGTGAATTTGATGTCGCCCGGGAATACACGTTGGCAGTGATTAATGTCTGCTAGGTTTTCCTTTCCCAGCGACGTAATACGCAACGCGCATTTGAGCTTTGAAATCTAAAAGCTATGTGAAAATTGGTCCTACTTTCAAAACCAATGTGCAAACTTGCCGACATCCTCAGACTCCCTATATATTCAAATTATTAAATTTATTAAACTAAGGCATGCAGTTAAACCAAAAGTCATACAGGATTGTTGATATGCATTATAACGAAATTTGGCGCATGGTCTTGAAAATAGGGCCCATAGGGCTTTTGATATCAAAGGCCAAATGCATGTAGGATTTACTCAACAGCATTTAGGTTGATATTTAGTCCCATTTTTTCCAAAACTTCGAATACGAGACCGTTTGGGGAGACGCTATCCGCTAAAACATTGCATCCCACACCGCATTTTGTTAACATGGCTGTTCTCATCAACTCGGTGAGGATGCTAAATCTTGTGATGACCGCTTGACCCTTACCTACAGAATATTGGGGTGGTTAATACCCCTCCATGTTTGCATACTAACAAAATCATTTCTGGTGTCATAATTTCATGTTAGACACTATCAGCGATTCATCTAATCAAAATATTTAACGGGTGGATAGATTTCCATTAAAACTACTAATTGACAAGGCGAATAAGCGCCGATTAAAAGATTTTTCAAATACTTGCTTAACTCTCGAAAGTCCCCTGCATTAAAAATATAACTTACCATCATCATCTTTGATCATGACGACTGTAGACTGTGGTGAGCAGATATCCACGGCAAACTTCTCATTTTCTGGCACGATCAGATTCACTTTGAAATATTCCGTATCCTCCTTAAACTTGTCGTTATTGATAGGAATACTGATAGATGTCGTAGACTCTCCGGCTTGGAAGGTAACTGAGTCGTGGTAAGCGATATAATCTCCGGAATCGGTAGTAGCATCAATATCTTCCGTTTGAACGTCTGATTTTGAAGGAATTAGAGTTAATATGTGTCAGAATCACTTGTTTTATTTCTATTCAGAATGTACGTATTATCGAAACATGTTTAGGTTGTTGGTCAGAGGAAGCAAGAAAAAAGGTAGACGTTTCATATAGAAGTCTCCATGATGCACATGAGGTATTGCCATTCATTCCGTCAAGCACTACTGCACAACGTCATACAGCGCATGACGGAATCAATTGTAATACCTCAATTGCATCAATGGGACTTCTATATGAAACGTCTACCGAAAAAAATCGGACTTAAACTACACATCAACGGGTTTGGAAAAATATAGGTTGGAAGACCGTTTCCCTTTTGAGGTTTGATCAGCAGTCTTGCCATTTCCCCAACATTGATGGATTTGGGAATGGTAGATTGAAGGGCAAGGTTGGGCTTCAAGTGGCAAGAGATACTTATAGCTTAAAGGCACTATCAGTGATTTGCTAAATCAGAAAATCAAAAAAATCACCAAAAATCAAATTTTTGCATTTATGTAACAAGTATAGGTATCCTAACATACCCTACAAGTGCTAAGACTGAAAGCAACCTAATAAGGCCAAAATCATACATTTTAATCATTACTGTCCGTCATGTCCGTACGGACACTTAGAACACGTAATTGAATGGAGATTCATATCTTTGAGCACTGCCGTTTACTTCCTTTTCTGTTACGTTTTCAGTTGCTAAAAATAACTTATGCAAATTCTACAGACTTGTCCTTCAATTATGAGATATTTCTGCAAATTTCAAATATATTTAATCTCTTGGATGAATCACTGATAGTGTCTTTAAATCTAGGAAACGGTAGCAAGTGTTCCAGGGACATGTTTCCTAGTTCAGTGTATTATGCTAAGGCTTTGTAATTATAGTTTATTTGAAGAGCTCATGTAGATCTTGGCGAAAGAATAAAAGCATGTGACCTACGAGTTAGGTAAGAATGGTTCAAGTTTATGTTTAATAAAAACGCCTTTATTCAAATAAGTAGTTATGCAAGACAAACACTAACTCTTGGCTTCTTAATGGTCAACGATCACGTCACTGAAGTATCTGAAAATCGGGAAAATCAATTTGCAATTTCATAGACTCGTCCTTAAGAGTTTTAGATCAATATGCCTGAAAATGGTGATACATCAACGTGTAAGATCAGAGCTTTATTTACAAAAGTAATTTGTTAAAGAGGAATAGGTAAAAATTGCAACAAAATGACTTGCCTGGTTATTAATTACCAATATCAGAAGTAGGCCAGAATGTAACGGACATCAGCTGTACAATTTGTATTTGGTCATATTGTAATCTAAAAGCTGGCTATGTTTCGGGTCCGTTTTACCATGACAAAACCAGATCTGCCATCACGAACAGAATTAAAATGCTTTTACGTTAAATGTAAACAACGCTCCGACCGTTGTCCAAATTCGTTTATGGTACCATATGGAAGGATAGTATCCTCACTTCGTATTCTCTGTGTCTATTGACCCCGTAACACTGCCAAATTGATTATTTCGTGATTAGTTAATCGGATAGTTAATCAAGCGGTGCGTACACACTAACTTAATTTAAGATACAACTGCATCCACACTAGCAGAAAACTAACAAAGATTGAAACAAGTGTGCCCCTCTGAAAATATATAGGCTGTATGTAAACCAACACACGTCATCACCTCTTAATTCAACTAAGTGTGCGTACACACTAGTAAGTCTCTTAATCGAATAACCTCCCTTATGGAAAGAAGCCGATTTGCTTCGTTAGCCGATTTGCTTCGTTGAATTAGCAAAATTAAATCTTCGTTGAAATAAGGGACGAGCGTACACACTATACTTAGGCATTTTTTAATCTTTGTTAACGCTTTATTGTTGAACTAAGATTTTGATAGTGTGTACTGAGTCTAAGAGTTAAAAAGGCGTATATCACGATAGAATATCTTGAAAGATGACACGCTAGCTATCTAGACAAACAATACTTATTTGGCAGAAGGCTATCTTGTTAACCCAGATAAGGACCGTTATTTGGGTCACAGAGCTTTATTTCAATAGGTATTATTTCAAGATATGGGGATAATGATGCACTTCTGATTTGCCGGTCGAGGGATAAGCTCGTGCAATCTTCCGTTGTGCTTACCTATTGTCTTACTTTATCCAAATTGCCCGTTCTTTGGATAATCAGAGTGGCACTTAAAGATGACTCGAGTACGACGTTAACAGAACTTTCAAACTGACGCAACACTCTGTTAAAATAAAAACAAAATCTTAAATCTAGTTGTAAAAGTTTCAATGAAAAAATTGGACCGATCTATCGATCTTTAACGTCCTTAAAATTGGCCTGTTTGTAATATGGCATGGTAGGGATTTCCATCAAATGGGATGTCATTAATCTTTGACTACATTTAAAAATGCTCACTGACAATTCAGCTTATATAAAAATCTGCATTTATTAACTTATTCCAAAACCATTTCCGCATTATAGTCCCACTAGCATAGTGAACAAATCGTGCCCCGCTGGAGGTGAAAGCCACACAAACTTGGCATTACTTGTTGTGTGGGTCACATAGAAGCAATTAAAGCAGGTGCAACTTGTTTTGAAAGTCCAGGTCAAGATGGCTGACAATTTCCAAAGGCTGCCAAAAATCTCCAGAATCGCGATTTTGGCGATAGCAAATATGATACTTGCATGTTGAGGGTCGTTTAAAACTATATTTATATGTTTTAAACACATGTACCCTCGAAGGATAACGAGGCAATGTGGGACAAATTTTTTTTGCCATAAATCCAAGATGGCCGCCATACCCATTTTCAGCTATAATTTTGTTCATATATTCGACCAAGACTGATGATTTTGGTATCTAATATATGTTTTTGAGGCCAAGAATTTCATAAGACCAATTACATGACCATTTGACAGCTTATTCACGGTCAAATCTAAGATGGCTGCACAAGAAGGTCCCAAATTTGCCGCGAAGTCAAGTTGGGCGATAGGGACATACTAACTTATTTATAGTGTGTTTGTGGTTATAGTCAACAGTTTTTGAGGTCAAGGAACAATTAAAACTAATTACATGACCATTGAGGGCTTATGTTATGGTCAATTCCAAGTGGCTGCCAATAAGTTCGCCAATATGGCCACAAAATCATGTGGAGCAAAAAGGTTACTTAATAACTTAAAGAGACAGGAGATTTCCCGAAGAGCGTCCCCAATTGGTCTCGAACCCCGGTTTGCACATATTTAGAATGCTTATCAATGTATTAGATCAAACCTGAAGTGAATAAGCCGAATATGCCGTCTCTTTATGTTATTTAAGATGATGATTTAGCTATTTCTGTCGTGCACGACAGAAAGTCAAAGCATTTTTCTATGGGGATTACGATTACGATTGCAGGCCTGTTCCAAACAAGGGTTTGCGCGTTTTTCTTTTGCACATGTTTGTAAAAAATAAACCTGTTCGAAAACTTCTCGGTAGGTGGTCTACAACCGATCCAGTGAAATTTGAGGAAAATTCGTCCCCTAAAAAAATTCCTCCGTCACTTTGGTAACTTATAGTGGTGTTTGTTTGTGGGTGATGTTAACCCTTTTAAACGCTGCGAGGTGTCCAATTAAAATCAATCATTGTTTGAGCTATACGATGCTTCAATTATTCAAAAAGTGGTACTAGAGGTGTTTTTCATCTTTTGGAGGTCAAGTAATCAAATTGAAAAACTATAAGGTCGGGGTGGTTACTTGATTTTTTCTATCATGTGTATGTGAACAGCTGTTTTGATGTTAGTAGTAATTAGTTGTTGGTTTTCATAAATTATAACATTGTATTTCATATCCTTTAATGTTGGGTATTTGGAATTATTCGGTTGAAAAGGTAGAAAAGGAAAATTAGGCAGCAGTATTATATTTAGTAATCAATATGAACAAGTAACCACGGTATTTCGCAATCTCGGTAGGTGTCGACTAATGAGAGTGCTGGGTTTTGTAGCAATCCTAGAAACAGTATTTCTGTAGTGAGGTCCGGGGTTTCTGGGCGGCATCCTATATCGACGCTCTGTGCGCCCTGATGGGCTGTGATCCGACTCTCGTTGGATCCGAACTGTCAGTTGTGTGGGATCTGGCTGTTGTATAAAAACTACCTGTAAATATTTCTCCGGGCAGTTGAGACTTAATCGTAAGAAGAGCACACGGGTAGGGAGAAAAACAAGGAAAAGATGGAAAGGAAGACAGGAAAATAACTATTTTGTTAGAGTTATTAAAAAGCAGTAAGATAGAATTATTTAGCAGCAGCAGATAGACGAACCGTACATTTGCTAAAAAAAAGGCCAGGGCTAGAAAAAAATTACATATACATGAAGACTAATTACATTTTCCTTTGCTTCGACGGAAAGGAAATAATGGCTTATGAAGTACAAATTATCTTAAAACGAGCGGGTCCTTTTCTCTGTACTGTAACCGGCCCACGTTTCATCGGCTAAAAAAAAGAAAAAAGGAAATTGGCTTTCCCCCCACCTTTCCCCCTAAAACGGTCAATTTCAGTTGTTACAGGGGTCAACTTTTAAAATTGCCTCCGATTGGGATAAAAAAATGGTGCAATATTGGTGGAGCTCATAGGATAAAATAAGAAATAGTTTTGAGTGTCTCAAATGCTTGGAACTTAAGAAAAGTAGGGGGTAACAAGCTCAAGCCCCATTGAAGCAAGGACGTTGACCTTCTGGGCACCCTACATCGGAAACTAGTAATTTAAGGACAGTCTCAAAAACTATTCCTTTATTTAATCCTATGAACTCAACCAATTTAATTTGCACCAGGTTGTATCCCAAATGGAGGCAAGAACTTTAAAAGTTGACCTCTTCGCGATTCCCCTGTACACAACTGAAATTGACCTTTAGTATTGATTTTTGCTGTTTTAGCCTTAAACTCTGAAACTTTAGGAACTGTATATATTAAAAACATACCTTTTCGAATCCTTATGGTTAGACACAGAACATGGTTGGGCTTTTCAAATTGATTGGATCAATTTACAAACATTGACCCCTGTACAAATGTTTTGGCCCACCCAGCCCTAAGGCACCACTTGCAGACACTTAAGAATCACGATTTAGGGGTACGCGTCAGTATTTCAACATATTCATCACTCAAACTTTTTTACTTGAGATGTGTTACAAATGGGTGCTAGCTCCAGGCTATACACGGGTGAGTCAAAAAGATTAGGACCGTGATTGATTATATTTTATCAAAAAACTAATTGAGCTTGATAAAAGAAATTTAGATATTCGAAACAAGCAGGTTCTTCCGCTCATCAGACAAAAAGAAGTCACCGAAAAGACACCAGGCCTGACAAGGTGAGTTTGGTTTGTGGGTTGTTGTGGTTTTTTTTGTTTTTTTTTTTTTTATTGTTGTTTTTTTTTTTTTTGTTTTTGCCCGTTTTACCGAAGGAACCCATTTATCCAGCTGTTCACGGAATGATGAATGCCGTCGTGTGTGAGTACCTGGGAAATGACGGGTCATTGAAATGTAAATGAGATGGTAAACTCGCGAGTTTCAAAAACAGATTAGCATGGGATGCATAAAATCAATCATAAACAAAAAATTAACAAATCTGAACTTGGCATCTTGGTGGAAAGGTTATTAGGTATCGTGGCCCCTCCATACCAGATGTACAACAAATTAATAAGTTAAAATTAATTGCAGACCATCTCCGGTTGAGGTTCGCGAAGTTTGCTTTGCAGTTCCCGCAAGCAACCACACACCTTGTAAACAGGTTATTATACATGGTCAGGAAATTTCATACTATGGAACCGTCAAGAACCGACAACATGAAGCTTCAGGAAGGAGATGGACTGTCAGGACCCAAGCTAACATTGCTCGAGTGGACAAGCTCTGCTGAATGCAACCAAAGTATCAGCCCTCAATTCTTGGGTTCATTCTCGGGCTTGTCTCACTCGATCAATGTTAGCTTGGGACCTGGCAGTCCTGCTTCCTGATGCTTCATGTTGTCGGTTCTTGGTGGTTCAATAGTCATGGGATTCCTGACCATTGTTAAAACCTGTTTGCAGGTGCACGGTTGCTTGTGGGAAACCTGCAAGGAAAACGTCTCTGAATGGGCCTTCAAGTAGGTTTTCAACATAAATTTGTTTTGTAACATATGGATGATGGAGGGGGCCATGATACCTAATACCTGTCCACCAAGATGCGAAGTTATTTTGTGAAAATATTCAGATTGTTATTTTATTAATTATTGATTTTGTACAGACCAGCTAATCTGTTTTTGAAATTCGCGCGGGTTTACATATCATTTACATTCACATTGATCCCAGCATTTCCCAGTGTACTCGCACTATTCAAAGCATTAATTCCGCTGGAAGCCGACTAAAATGGCGTTCATTCCTTCGGCAAAAAGGATAACAAATTTAAATCGATGGATTTTCGTAATTTTTTTTCTAATGAGCGGTAAAAAAAGAAGAAAGAAGAAAAGAAACAGCTTGTTGAGAATATCTAAAACTTTTCTATTCAGCTCA